>LPNX010723671.1:444018-587134 GCA_001517045.1 Pseudotsuga menziesii
AGATTGCGAAGGGTTCTCAGGGATAACATATCTGCATTGTGGAGTTATAGGAGGGTTTCTAACAAAAGGGGTTTCTTTAGATTCAGACTCTTCTAGGCTTAAAGAAGTATAATTAGTATTCTGGCCTAGGGTAAAGGATCCAAAAGTTCTCTTGTATCTTTTACTGTTGCGAAGCAAACCACTTTTCTCGTCGAAGTCACTTTCGCTTTCAAACATAGGTTAGTAGCAATAAATCTAGCAATCCGATTCGATAAGCAATATGCGTTTCTCAGCCAAGAGCATTTTAATTTTCAAACTTAATGAATTCAAGTACTTACCCCTTGGTCCTTTGAAGAACTATATTTTTTCTTCACTGAAAGAAGTATGTGTGTCGATGGTGAACTCCGTCACAAATGCTTCAAGGGTTCGCGTTGTCTAGAAGTCAACAGCTCTAGATACCACATTGTTCACTCTTTTCAATAGCTTAATTCTTTTCGGGGTCCAGGCAAGAGACTGATCTTCTTGGAAGTTTGTCCTTCTTTCTGTCAACCTAGATAACCATTGGTGCAATTTTATGTGGATACTACCAAAGAAAATTTCATAAATATCAGTAAAAACGTACCTTTGCAATAATTCGTCTGAGCTATGATGAGGATCCTTATTTTCTTGTTCAGCAAATTTCATATAAGTATCTTCAATCCAGTCAGTGATTTATTTTACTGAGGGCCTCCAAAACATATCCCTCGAGGTACGACGTAGATCCCTCTTGAAGCAGATACTAGTTCAACCGGAAAAAGAACCAATTTGTTGGTTGCTTAGGGCAGACCTGGGTTCTTATACTTTTATTTACCAACCAACAAAGAGAGCCACAGTGTTGGCCCTTTCGGCAACAACCTACGAACAGGTTGCAATCTCACCCGAAACAGCTATGGGGTACTGCATAATCAGGTTTCTGCAGGAAAAAGAGGGATATTACTATACCTTTAGCCTTAACAAAGTATACTTATACAATACAGAGCTTCGACATTAACTTAAATAGCTTCGTATTTATATAAATAGACAGTTACTTGCTTAACCCTTAACTAGGAATTCACAGCGAAGTTAATACTTAACAATATATCTTACTTATCATTCACCTACTTATCAAATGCATAAAATATAACAGGAACAAAATCAACAAAAACCACCACAACACAAAATATACGTGGCTCACCCCCAGGGTAGGGGCTACGTCCACATAACTGCATTTATATTCAACTCTTTACAAAAAACACAGTTCTGATCTACGCACTCAGCTGCAAATCTATGCGCACTCAGCTACAGATCTTCTCAACAACCCAACACTATGCACTCAGCTGTAGATCCTTTCTTCCAAAACCCTCTGTGCACTCAGCTGCAGAGGTCGTCCAAGCACACAGCTGGGACTTATCCTTAACAAAAACTCTCTGTGCACTCAGCTGCAGAGGTCGTCCACGCACACAGCTGGGACTTAACCTTAACAAAAACCCTCTGCGCACTCAGCTACAGAGGTCGTCCATGCACACAACTGGGACTTAACCTTAAACCCAAAAATAGGCCTTAGCTTCTTCGCATCAAATTATCATTATCCAAAAACCTTCAAAAAATCACTTCTCTCCTTTACATAAGTGCCTATTTATACAAGTGCACTATTACAATACCATGTGTTTAAACCATGGGCTTAAAAACCATGGGCTTAAACCATGGGTTATTTACAAAAAGAGGGGCTTTGACCCAACCCCGAAACCCCTAAGACTATTTTGGACCGCAACTCCGCTTACAAGCTTCGCACCAAAATCACAGAGTTGCCAAAATTAAGGACCTTAAAGTTCTGCACCCCAACAATTCCTTTATAGGGCTATTGGGAATCATCTCCAAGCATTACTTTGTGTGGAGATTATTTTTGTTCAATGCATGAGAGTGATTCCTTGTATCTTGTCATGTTATTTGAGGCACCACTATCAACTAGCCAGGTGTCATTTCCTGGTGAGACTAGTCCTGTTACAGCAGAGATTACATATTCTTCACTAAAGTCTTCATGCTTCTTTGCTTCTTCTTCAACTTCTTGATCATTATCTTCAAAAGCATGGGCCTGAAATTTTCTCATCTTTTTTATTCTCTCTTCTTTCATGGGATAGATGATGGAAATGTTTCCCAACTTGTGACAAGTGAAGCATTCAAAATTTGAGAAGTATCTCTTAGGTCTTTTAAACCCTTGAGTCTTATGACGATGGTCATGTCTCTTCCTTTTTCCTTTGGTATGAGCTTCCAGGGATTGATCCTCAATGACATTTATCTTTTCTTCTCTAGCTTCTATCCTTTCTTCTTCGTGGACACATTCTTCCCATAACTTTAAGAATTTGGTTAGTTTCCTTCTTGAATAGATTCCTTGGATAAAGGATTTCCAATCTCTTGGAAGACCATTTAAGGTTGTCATCACAATATCTGCTTCTTCAAAATATCATCAATGGATTCTAACTGATCCTTCATTCGAGCTACTCTTGTAAGTTAAGACTACATGGTATCTGACTTTTGAGCTCTTACACTTTTCAGTTGATTCCTCGGGGTCATTTTCCTATTAATGTTTCTTCCTTTAAATAGAATAGATAGAGCATCAAACATTTCTTTTGGAGTCTCCCTTGAGGATACTTGAGGAATCAAGTTATCTTTGATGGATTCAACTATGATCCTTTTCTCTATGATCATATCCTTCTTATGCTTGGACTTAGCTTTAGCTTCTTCTGGTTCTTTCACTTCCTCTTTCAAAAATTTATCTAGATCATTCTCTTGTAGGATGAGCATGATCCTATAATTCCATGTGCTGAAGTTTTCAGCACCTTCAAGATTTTCATCTAGCTTGGTACTCTTTGTCATATTTAGAAGTCTGGGAAATTCAAATAGAATAAAGAGGAATAATACTTACTTGAAGAAAACAAAACATGACTGACCTCCTTCTAGATGACCTAGGTTTTGATGCAGAAGCCCTAATTTTTTAGTTGGGATCATAGGCAGAGTTGAATGGTGGAGAAGATGCACCTCCCTAGGGAGAGGTAGATTGTATATTCCTTTTTTCTTATATTGATAATGAAGACTCAGGAAAACTGAATCCCTAGTTCGTGCCAACAGCAGTAACTGGTCCAAAATTGAAAATCCTTGAAATTCATTTCAGTCTCCACAGAAAGATACGTTCTTCAGGGGTGATTTGAGAGATCCCTCTTTCTGGTTGATTTTTCAAGGGATTTTTTTGGAGTAACAAAACCCAAACTATGTAGTGCTTTCTTTCAGGCTAGCTCTGATACCATGTTGATTTTTATTAATATTCTTAGATGATATCTTAAAACAAATTGTTACTAGTATATCACTGAAAGAACAACAAGCAAAGAAACACAAGAACGCAAATATTTTCCTTGGTGAAACCACAAGGGATAAAACACCGCAAAACTTCCTCAGTATAGAACTCAACCAGATAAGTGTAAAACCCATACAACTGCTTCTCTCTTCTTTCTAGCACACTAATATTTCTCTCTCTTGCAAAACAGCTTGAGTGAGTGAGTACAAATGAAGGGGAGTGACTCCATGTTTATATTATTCAGTTGAATTGACCTCTAACCTAACATGGCTGACTTTTCTAACTGACCGGACTGACTTGTCCAACTAGACACCAAAAATAACATTTATTATATTGACACTTGGGTACTATTGATCCAACTTACATCCAGAGGTTTATATTGATTCTTTTAATGATACTAACAAGACCAAACTCATATCCCGAAGGAGGAATACAATCAATACATCTGGAATATCTTTCGAAGTTAGAGTACTTTAACATTTATTCCTTCCTGGAATTTTTTCCAACAAATCTATCCACAGTCATTGATCCTCTTCACTATAGATCTACATGGTCACATATTTCCATGGTATAACATAGGGGCATAATTTTCATACAAAACTTATTTCTAAGGTCACTAGTGGAAAATGAGAGATTAGTGACCATGAGACCAAAATTTTTGGTCACCATAGTTTTTTTAAAGGGATAAATGACCAAAATTTATAATTCTAAGTGAGTTAACAAAAAGCAACTAAGATAAATGACCACTTTTGGTCACAAGATAAAAACCAACTAAAACGACCAAGATAAATGACCAAATTTGATCACGGGATATCTAGACTACAAATGACTAGATTACAATTGGTATTTTATTTGGTTTTTTTTAGTTGTGACACTCCGGCAATGGAAAAAATTACAAATTTGACAATGAATTTGTACATTTTACTAAATTCTAACACTGTAGATAAATTCAGGTGTCTCTGAATCCATCTGCAGTGTTAGAATTTAGTAAATTGTAGACCCCTCATGTGTCATAGCTCAGCTATTGACACTAGTTTAGCTATTATAATCAAGAAATATTTATACACTAGTGTCACAACTCAACAATTAACACCAAATTAGTGTTACTGGTCATGACAACATCCTAGCGAGACACCAAATTGATGTATAATATCCTTCATATATCTGCAGGTTTCTTTTAATGTTGTAATATGTACCTTACACCATCAATTTCCCAACTACTTTATAACGCTCCATTACATTTACAACATTCTAGTCGAGTGGGTTTACTCATTAGGGAGACTAGCCAATACCATGAAATATTACACCCTAATTCATTGATCTACTTTATTAAACCTTATCATCCAATCACTTGAATGCTTGATAAGCCTTATTGATGGACTAGGCTCTAAAGCACCTCGCTACTCTAGATGAATAACCATATTAAAAAAAATATTTAAAAATTCAATAATTTTACATTTTTTCTCATCATAATTATGATATAAAATTAGTTAATTTATTTTTCAACATTTTTATTAATAAAAAATAATTTTATTTTTTAATGAAAAATTTCAATATTTAATTTTTAGAATTGTGAGTGAATTAAAGTTTTTTAGTTTTCTTTATAAGATCAATGGGTGGATTAAAGATTTTTTATTTATTTTTCTTCACATCAATAAACTAAAACTAAAATTAGTGTCAATGGGGGTGGAGGGAACTTCTACACCCTGATTGTATAATGGTGTTTTTAAATAGCCCCCTTTTTAACTTTCTTTAGGTCTTTGAACCTATTTTCATTGCTACTACCAAGGGAGGTAGCCATATTAGTCCTATTAAACATGATGGGTTTCTTTATTTTGTTGTTAATATCCCAGTGAAAAGGCAATGAGAGTTTATCATACATTTACATCAAACCATGAAACCTGGGTACTACTAAAAATATATTTACATTAAGTCTTCACAAATACGGTGGGATACTGGGAGACACAATTTGGAATAGATCACTAAGAGGAGAAGAGAAGAGAAGGACGATTGGGTAGATCAGTTGCTCACACGGTTCCAGTTGAAAGTGCATTACAACTTAATCACAATTGCCACATACTGGTAAAACCCTTTAACTCATCATCAACTTCTTCATCTGGAGATGTAGGAGGATTTGATTATGTTGGTATTGATTATGAATTAGCCTGTTGATATTCCATGCTCAAAGCTCCTCCTGCAAAACCCTGAATTGTTAAGTTCAACAAACCCCAAATTAGTGATAAAAAGGAAAATAATGACACTACATAGATAACGATATAAAGACAAAGAGTGATCTAAATAAGGGTTTGAATTTGGTGGGGGGATGAGAGAAACTGAAGAGATTGGCATGAAATCTAGGGTCCTAGTCAATGAAGAAGAGGAGAAAATTTAATGACAAGAAGTTTCTATGAAATTGATTGCATTGAAAACACCTTCTAATGCCGAAAATATTGTAATTAATGAGGTGTCCCAAGCATGACAATGACAAATTTCTTACGGAGCTTCATTGGTGAAAAATGTTCAAGCATGATTGCAGAATATTTGTGCACATGTGCTGAGGTTTGGAAAATACTTCTCGTGTAGACACATTATTCTTCATCCTCTATCAGTATCTCTATTGTGGAAGCGTTTTCTTCTTTTGTAGAGGTCGTGGTATTGAGCATATAAATATTTCTTTCTTGTTGGGTAAAGTACAAGTAGTGGAGGTCGAGTTCTTCTTCCTAGGAAGAAATTGAATATAATATTTTCTAGTAAATTATTATAATATTCACAATCATGTTGACATTGTCTTATTGCTTCATGTTCTTGACAATGATCAAAATATTTTTTCAGTATACCACAGATACAAATACCCAGGTGATTAAAATTTTCAAATCTATACCCTAAGATTGTATAGTATTTACAGCGACACCCACCTATCGTTTTGACATATTGCTCGATATTTTGTAGTTGTATACATAAGATTTTATACTAATTAATAGATTTTGTGCAGGAAATCTGTTTTCAAAGAATGTGAGTGGTGTCGAAGTTACCAAGAGGGTATTTCTTGCAAAGTCACTATAAGCTCTCTATAAATCTCATTGGTCAGAGGTATGTTCATGATATCAAGAATTATGATATATGCAATTTAATTTTATATTTTTATTTGAGGAGGAGTGGTAGAGGCGACAGGGGCTAATCTATTTCAAGAAATACAAATATAATTGTTGCTACACAAAAAGTCTTACTAGATAAGATAATAGATTATATATTTTATTGAATTTGAATGATAAATGATGAGTCAGGGATAGATGGCTGATATGGTCAATGTATGGTTAGAAGCTTTGGAAACATTTTGCTAGTATAAAAAGATAAAAACAAACATGTTTATGAAAACAAATAAATTATCTCTGACAATGGGTGATGACATAACACAAGCTCATTTTACAACACCTTTAGAAAAGGATGTGTTTGGTACTTCATCCTCCACTCAGACTCAAGATACCCATTTTCTAATTAGTGCAACTGAGATGCCCCTAAGTGGACCATTGGATTCATCAGAACAACTTTTCAGTCTAGATGATAGTGTTTCTTTGTGTTATCACTAAAGTTGATTCTTGACTACACGAGAGCCAAGCTTAGAGAAATCTTAATGATGTGTAAAGGATAGCTGGGAATGAAAGTTTATAAACATGCATACAATTAAGAGATCAAGCAGGGAATGTATAGGCAGAGAATGGATATTAATAAGACATAGTTATGAGCATAACTTCATGAAAGACATGAATCGGGTTCCACATCAAGTATTAAAGATAATTGCATACTAATCAAGAGAATATTGCCATGGATTAATAATACCATGCACAGGACATAATAATGATAGTATGTAATTCAATTATTAAGCGAAACAAGCTCATATGATCACAATTATTTCAAAATAGCTATGGATATTAAGAAAAATAGAGTATATGTACAAACAAGAATTTGCCAATACAGTCTTAGCCCTTGGCTAAAACTCCCTCTATCTATTACAAAAATCAATCAAATATATAAGACTTTAGAATTTATAGACTATTCGGGCTGTTACCAACTTTTTTAATCTAAATCTAACAATAAATAACGAATTAATCACAATATCACTAGAATTGCTAAATCTTCAAAAGATGGAAATATTTGATGCTAATATTCTTCTTCGAAATCTTCAAATGCTCTGGAAATTGCACTTGTTCACTAAATATATGGAACAATCCCATGTTTGCTAATTCTCACCATAAAATTTGGTATATATACTTCACCATCGCCATAAAATCTGGATATGATTTTTTAGCCACCTGTTCTTCATCGATCATGTATGAAATGTTTGTTTCCAAAGTAAAATTGTCTTTTTATGACTGTCTATCGTTTGAAATTTTCTCTCCAACCGACTGCTCTGCCTCCAAGAATTCAACATTGGATGATTATCAAACTGGAGAGAATATCAAATGTTTCTCTTTGAATATGCATTCCTATACTCTTGTGGATTTCTCTTTTGTGGTATTTATGCTCTTCATTACCCTCTTCAATACCAAAACTATTTCCTTAGCATATAGTGTTTTTGATATGAAAACTAGATCAAAGAAGGGGCATGAGGATTTTCATATGTCGAGCCAAACGGTCATTTTGTCGAATCTGGTGAAGAAGGATTGATCATGAAATGTACAAGAGCAGCCTCAGAATGAACTGCTTCCTAGACCTCATTACTCCATTGTCTTACTATCTCTAGATTTGTCACGTTTTACCTCACCTCATTGTACATTTATTTTATTTCTCCACATGTCTTTCCTTTGATAAACCATGGATCCACAACTATTGGTGAATGATTTAATTAATTATTGTTCACTGCAAGCAGCAATTTAATTAGCATCTGAAATTTCATAATCACGTTGAATCCTAATTGCTCATTGCTTAATATTAGCAATTTACACAATAAAATTTATGCATCAATGTAAGCAGATTCTCGAGCTTATGATCTTCACGATACTAACATGAAATCATGGTATTTCTACTTAAAATGAATATGTTGAGGGGTTTGAAACATTCATCCATGTGTGATGCATATCTTCCAACCCATAGATGTTTAATGACGGAAACTTACTATTCACTCCTTGATGCTTAGCATGACATCTGGAAGCTCGATGGCTTGGGATTTATTCTTTGGAGATACATTCGGTACTTCTTTACATGCACACATAGTGGAGACATTCTTAACTTAAATGCAAAATGCTTGGCTCTTTGTGAATTCTATCGAGCTTAATGCAATTTTAACATTTACATTCCAGAACTTACTTTTCTTCCACATGAGTGCTATCGTGAGTGATTTTCCATCTGATCTCAGTATTCAAATTGAAACCTGAGCGGTCACTTTGACATCTGGATGATGCCAAAAACTGAAATTTTGTTGGAGCAGATCTGATGACAACACTTTGGAATTCAGAATGTTGAACATTTGGGGTCATTATCATCTATAGAAAATGAGGAATCATCACATAGCTGTGACTTGGAAAACAATTTGGTGGTCTTAGCTATTGATAACATCAAACCCTCAGTGACATGCACTGTCAATGCCTATTGTTGATATCATTTCATCCTATGTTTCCATTTCTAATCCAAAACTAGGGTCAAAAACCTCTGGCCATGAAAATTTTAAAGGTGATTCTATTAAGGCATCAAGTCCAATGACAACTGAGCCTTCGAAACATAAAAATAAAAATAAAAAGAAGAATGAATAAATGAAAGGAACATGCTACATTGAAATATGATGACTCGAAGGAAGCTTAAGTATCTTCCTTTGAGTTGACTAGAATGATCAGCAAGAATAGTTTAAAATTACCAAAAGAAATTGATTATGTTTCTACTGTGAGGATTTCTCATGTCTTGGTGGTAATTCCTTATCTGCTAATGAACGGTCATCAACTTGCATTTAGTATTTGTGAAAGATTTTACTAATCTTGAACTTATAAATACTTGTTTAACTACCTGCCTACTTTTGTCAATTATGTGGCATAGTAATGGTTAAATGTGTCTTTTTGTCCTAGAATGTGATCTATATGGTCCCACTTGACATTGTATTCATTTTCTTGTAGTGAAATTATGGCCATACTTGAGTTCAAAATACTGCTCCTATATTTGCAATATAACCTTATTTGATTTCGGTTTCTTGGTATTGAAGTGGTGTTCATTGCACCTAATCAAATGGTGGCTTGTGCAAACACAACCCAACCTTACTGTGGCCCTCCTCTATATAGACTATGACACTCATTGGATTCTATCCTTTGATCAATATGACTCTCTAATCTTGATGGAAACTTGAGGCCCTTTACTCTACACTCTAATAAATTCCCTTGTCTAAGGAACCTTTATATGAATTCTTCAAAAGTCTACTAAGAAGAAACTAAATATATACAAACCTTCTTTTGGCACCATCAAGGATGGATTTTAGAGAAATAATTTACTCACTTTGGAATTTTCGAGAAAATCTAGCTTGACCTTTGGCTTTAAACTAGATGCTTTTGCATTGTCTTATAGGTAAATAAGAAAGTACAACACAATTTTCCTAAATTATGACCTATCACAACATTCTATCATTACCCATATCTTAGTTATCACTTGCCTTCTAAATAAGATATACACTGTGAGAAGTTCAAAGAGTCATAATAATTAGGAAAAAACCTCATCTAACATATTCTTATCGGGGTAGGATAATAATGTATTTATACTAAGCATCAAGAGTCATAATTGATGGCCTTTTATATTTTGAGGTTTAGACGTTTGTAGTTTAACGATTTTTAGATAAAGACAATGAGAATTTGGTTGGTGGAGGATTTGAATATGAACTTTGATTAGAACATCATAACTTCATAAATATAGGAGGCATGGGAAGACCAATTTTAAGGATATTGAATGTGGAAAGTGGTTGATTGAGGTTTATTTTCAGCTTTAGTAGTTTATAGTTTATGGATTGCTTAGTTAACGACATAACGAGAATTAGGTTGGTAGGGGATTTGAATATGAACTTTGATTTGGAATTATTAAATATAGAGTATTATTTGGACTTCATAGAGATAGAGGCATGGGTATATCGATTACAAGGATATGTAATGTGGTAGGTGGTTGACTAAGGTAATAATGTTTGTATATACTTAAACATTGAATTTCTTTCTGTGAAATTTTAACATAATTGCATATCTGAATTGAATGTAGCTATAGAATGACAATAATCTTGAATTTTCACATTTAGCAGATATACTAAAAAGAAAATTAAAACATTAACCATCACAAAAGGAACATAAAAATTTATGCTAGGGAAAAACTTGAGAAAAAACACCAACAAAATAATTTTCCTTAATATGAGATGACTAAATTGACATAAGCATATTTGATGAGCAAAATTTTGAAATGGCCACAAGGGAACACATACCAAGACAATATGAAGATGAAAAATCTTGAAGAGATAGGTTAAATGTTTCCTTGTTGATGTAAGCCCTTCAACTAATGACGTCATCCCTGGTTTAGTCTGCTAGTGGTCTATCTAGTTTTATGCTACATGTAGCAACCATGATCCATCCCTCCTAGGGATTTGTCCACACTGCAGCAAGCCACTAGGACCTATGTATTCATGTGACAACCCTTATATACGTCCTCTAGGATCCTTTCTCACTGCGGCTACCATCCTTGAGCCCTGGTATCGCTCAAAACTCTGTTGCAACCTTCCTTAAACACTGCTAGAGCCTTGGAAGCCCTTAAAACCTTTGCGACTACCCTCTGTACACAAGATTGAGCCCTATAAGGGATTAATATAGTCTATCATTGCCATGGTGGAGGAGAAAAGAGGCCCTAAGCCTGTAACACATTACCTAATCTTGTGACAACCCTGTAGCAGAAAATGAAAACCCTGATAGGGTTTGTGACAACTGCACACAAACTATAGAATCCTCAGTAGGGTTTCTAACATCCCTTGTAAGATCCAACATGCCCCCCTAGAGCTTGAATCACTTGTCCACAAACCATCGTGTTATGTCTGCTGAAGTGACAACAATATATGTCTATCATATGCATTTGGCTTCGAGGGAATCATGGATTGAGTGAGTTGTAAGATTTCTATGAAAGTATTTGAATAAGGACAAAAGTACATATTGATGGGAAAGATACCTCATTCTTGAAAGGAAGTCAAGGGGTGCATATTATGATGGAATCTTATCTATTTTTGTGTTGTGCATGATTTAGTTTGGAGATTATCATTTAGGGAGAATAATGGAGTAAAGTTAGGGAATTGTAAGATGGATATGTATATATGTCCAAATGCAAGGTAAAGTGAATGGGAACATGATGATGATGGGAGAATAGTTACCATACTTGGTTGGGTCAACTTCGAATTGCATATCTACCTTCTTTTCAATGATTGTAATACCATTTTCTTTGATCATTATCTCAGTCAACGAGTATCTTTATATGATTATGAACGTATAGTTGGAGAGAATGGAAAAAGTTTGCTGGATTTTGGAGAATATGTTGGAAGAGAAGGAATGCTAGACTTCTTATGTGTTCTAGGAGAAAGTAAGCTTCAAATGATATATCTGATACTTTTTTCATGATTTGATGTATTTGGTATTTTCCTTTAATTTCCTATCACTGATATTGTTGATATGGCTTAGGTGAGAGAGTAAGTTTCACATCCTGATACATCTTTCATGATTCGATGTATTTGGCAGTTTCCCTTCTATTCCCCACATAAGTTGTACCTTTATCCAATGTGGAAGAAACATGTCATGTGAGTTTATTATCAAAGATTGCATGTATTGCTTTAATTTAGGAGTAGAGATTGTGTTAGCGTCCTTAAGTGAAGGGATTAACATGTTTCCCCATCCTTGAAATTTTCTTCCCATAGATCCTCTATCCTTTTTCATGTCTTGTATTTTTATATTGCCTATAGTTTGTTGTTGATGCTTGTATTCTTTCTGCCTTGCATTGCACACAAGAGTTTCAGGAACCAGAACACAACCTTCAAAGGGAGACTCTGTATGAATGAAGGCCATATGAAAGAAGTGTGTAGAAAAATAATTATTTAATAGACTGAAGAGATACTCCCATCTGTTCCAAAAGAAAATGCAGATATCTTTCAAAAAACTGAATGAAAAAAGAAAAAGCATCGATGGGAAGGGGTGTAGTTGATTATTCTAGTTGACCCATAGAATACAAGCAACAAAAAAGAACCTTGTGAAGATTATAAAAATACCAATTTTTTTAATCCTTGTTACCTACAATGTTGAGAAGAATTTTTTTATTGAATGTAATCACAATACCCCCAGACGTAGCAGAATACAGGTTCAACCATACTACATCTCATTTCAATAATGTAATACAAATAATTTATTGCGGTTATATAGAAAATAATAATTTAAAAAAAAATCCGCTAAGATGAATGGATTTCCAATCCATTACCCTCATACACTATAGAATCTAGTGGAAATGATGCAACCCTAAAATCTGAAAACTATTAAGTATGTTGAATTCTGAATGGGATCTAAGATTCTACTTTTTGCATATGAATTCCAATGAGGTTGGAACCACTCTCAAATATCCTGAAACAATTAATGGTAATGTTAAAAAAATAATTTAAGAACTTAACATTGTCATTTAAGTATGAGTCTGAGTCACCTGTTTTTAAAACATTGCTTCAGCATTTTGGAAGTCTTTTCATTAAAAAATCAAATATTTTTGGGATCAGTGGGTCACAAAATCCTTGAAAGTTTAAGGATCTATTTGAAATTTTGTGATTTTTTTTTTTTTTTACACAGGATCCATTTCCTCCACCAAAGTATCTATTTCCATGATAGATCTTACATGGATCTGGATCAGAGGATCCTACACACTTGGTGGTGGATATGGTAACACATCACTAAGTAGGATGGGAAGAGATGAACTATGAGATGGAAACTTAGATATGGTGGGTAGGTGACAAAGGGTTCTATGCAGTAGATATCTCTCTGAAACCTTTTCTATGGAAATTAGTGGTTCTAAATAAATTCAAGTTCAAGGCATCTATATGAACTTAATTTGCATGATTATCCCAAAGGAATTTACTAATATGTGACTATACTATAGATGAACTAAAAATTATCTACTGTCGTATGAAGAAGAAATGAAAACCAACCTACAATAGCTTAATAGATGAGATGTTTTCAGAATAGGGGTGCGAACTGAAATACTTGTTGGTAACCTCAAGGGTCTCAATGGTATTTGATCCCATTACCTTTGTGAATGTTTCCATAAGATAATCTACCAATAAAGAGCTAACCCATGTTGTTTATTGAAGTTTGACATATATGAGCGTATGGTGTTTTTTATTATTGGTATGGTGGCATGTATCTGGGAGAATATTAAACATTGAATATTATGTATGGAATCTTGATTCTTGAATGGACATTAATGTATGTATTCCGATTTATATTGTTTTTATTTATCTCTCATATGTGTTGTATTTGTGAAGATATGGACATTGTTGATTTCCTTATTCCTAAAAATTGGTCATGGTGCCTCTCTTGATCTTGAATCATGCCAATGCCCATGCTTCTAATGACTTATGCATTTTTTTTTGGCGCAAGGTTTCTAGGAGACGAGTAATTTGATTTTTTCTCTAGATGAAAGTCAACTTTTGGCATATTATTTTCTTCATATGATTCTTTTGTGTCCTAACCATTGGAAACCATGGGGAGGTTCTTTTAAAGTCCATACCTGTGATTGGTTATCAATAGGGCTGTTCATTTCGTGTATAGATGCACAATAGTTGATAACATAATGAAAAATATGGTTAAATCATACAATTTCTTGACAATTAGATTTTGTTATACATCTTCTGATAAAATTTTATGTGTCGTTTATCTATTGATTACAATTTTTATTGCAGAAATTATTATTAATTTGAATTATAATATTTTGTAAGCATTGATCACATCAGTAAAGTGCTCTATATGCGGGGAATTCTGGTTTTTGCTTCAGTCATGGCTACATTGGGATTCCAAATCTTGCTAGAGTCTATTTGATAGCTTATGTCCAAGGTAAATATCTTGAAATTATTTGTTTTCACTACTATTATTTTATTAGAAGTTGACAATAGGTTCTCCATTGGTTTCTCTATATCATTCTTTTCTTTGCACTCTGCATAGCATCCATGATAAACATTGTCCTTGTTTAGTTTTCCATTGACTATTTTATGTCATCTATGTACATAATATATTTAGTTTTTCCTTTATATTTTGATTGTAACCATGCATAAGATGTCACGAAAATTTTCATTGAGTTCTCTCGTGTTTAATTTTTGCAAATATAAACTTTGCTTGTCTATATAGTATGATCCCAAATACAATCATGGACCATTTTTACATGTAATTTCCACGTGTTGACCCTACATCTCTTGGGAAAGAGTGAGATTTCTAGTCTTTTTCTATCCCCGATAAAAAGTTGGCTCATGAAGAGCGAACATGTCAAAAGTGGGGTTTAAATTTGGTGGGTAGGGTAACAACTCTCGACCACTTAAGCTAGACCCAATTGAAAAATACAATGATCAACCATATTTTATTTCTTCCTTAAATGAACCACCTCATACTTGTCTATATTTTGGGAGGTTTTCATGGACTCCCTTAATTAGTTTTTCATGGAATTAAAGTCACTATCTATTTGAGCCAACAGTTCCTAGTTTGCATAGACTTTGAAGCAGGCATAGTTTAAAATTCAAATAGTCAAATCCACCTCTGGAATTAGGCTCAGGTTCACTCTCATTCTAGTAATTCTCATGATTTATCTCTTGGCCTTCATGGAACTTTCAATTTTGGTGAGTAACTTAGCCCTGTGATACTGAACCTACATTCCATCTATTCAAGTGAAATACCCTGAAATCAAGATATATTCTTAGCATTGAGGATAGGAGAGGCACAAGGAGAAATACTTAGTTTGTTTAAATATTGGGCTAATAGATTTTGTATCTACCACTTTATATTATCATTTTGTAGTATGTATCTATGTAAATGTCATGATTAACTAATCGAGATAGATTAGACCGGGGAAAGGGGGTAGTTTCCTTTAACTAAACCCAAAAATGGTTGCAATTGACACAACGTGGTCATGCGATCCCTTGTAATGAAAAGGCTCTTTCTGTTTACTATTTTTTTTTGTACTAATCATTAATATGTATTTTGTGTTTTGACTCTTTGAGTTTTTTGTAAGGATGATCGTCTCCATGTGTATTCTTGTTGTGGAGTTATTTTTTTCTGCTTGAGGTACATCACTTTCCTGCTGTACAACCAAGTTGTACTTATTGAGTTTGAAGCATTGGTTCTTATTAAGGCCATGTTTTTATATTTAGTATAAAATTTATCAAGATCACTTATTTGATGTAATCACCAATTTCATTGGTCTAATCACTTCTATCCTTGGAATTACTCTATACTGGTAGATAGATCTTGCTAGAACAATTGTGTTGAGTGTTTCACTTTCTTTGACCTTTTGATTTATAATTCATAGATTGCACATTTTATGCTTACTTTTTTGGTTGAGTGTGCATCATGATTTCCTCGCACTGGCTATTCAGGAGCACTGAGTAGTTTTTCTTCCATTATGTCATCTTGTGCTTTTCATAAGAAGTGTCCAATTTATTAATAAGAAACTTGTAATTGTTCATTTCAGTTTCATCATATAGATTTAGGTCTATTTAATGAAATGTCTATCTTTGAACAAGTTCTGCTATTGTTTCATTAAAATTTTGCTTGTAATTTGACCTTCGAAAAGGATACTATGCCTAATCCGTAAGCCCCACATAGAAGAGAATTATGGTGTGCTCCTCACTACTTGTACCCCATATATTGTTCATCTCTCTGACTCACTATGTGCTTTTAGTAACATGAGGACCTTAAAAAAATTTCAATTTCATTTTTCCATTCTTGGCCATGTGGTCTTTTCTACCCATATTATATTGATCATTTAAAACTTGAAATCAATAGGTTTTCTCATTGGATATCAATTGAAGTTTCATAAAATAAGGTTTACCTCCAGACTTGCTTCTCCACATGCTCATGTCGTTTATATCCAATACATAAAAATGATGAAAGGTTGATTTGCATACAATTTTTCCCTCTTTCTTCTATTTTAGTATCTTTCCACTTTGGAAAAGGATAATGTATATCCAACGTTTGAGATTTAAGGAGACATATATTAACTAATTCCAGCTCTTAAACCCTATATCCAATTACTAATACAAGCCCTTCCCTTCTTCCATGACCTTCCATGGTTGGTAGCGCTCCACCACCAACCTCTCCAAGCAAGCGAAGCGATCAACCAATGCTCCACAAATGATTTATACAGGAGTCATTGCTTCAAATTACACATTTGGATCATCATAAACATAGCCCTATTTAGGGTTTTTGGGTCGATGGAAAATCAAGTTAGCAGGGATTTCAAGTCAATTGGGTCGATGGAAAATCAAGGTAGTAGTGAAGTCTTCTCTCTTCGAGTCCATCCTGGGGAGAAGAGTATTTTTGCCAGACCTACTTTTTTAACTTGGGGTTTGAAAAAGTTGGATTTTGAGTGTTCATTACTTTAATCGAATCAAAGTGAATTTTACGCTATTTTACTATAGAGATGGATGACCCTTAGTCAGGATCACGTTCTATGGTTTTTTATTTTTTCCTCTTAATAAATTATGAGGTTAGGTTTACCAAATTTTATGTACACAAAGATACCTAGATATAGATATATATTAATATTTTTGTTGTGGGTGTGATAAGTATGGGGAGTCCTGGTGCCTGGTGTCTACTAATGCACAAATCAAGGTGTGTCTGCCACAAAGCAGACTTGGAAGGTAGTGAAGGACAGTGTGTTGGTAGGTTTGGATTGAGGCCAGTGGAGCTTGCATTCTGATCATACTTGGGGAATTGCAAATGGATGCCCAGAATGAGGAAGCTATCAAGTTTTTCAATGTAGAAGAATATCCTAAAGAGAATGGTCATGGGGCAAGTGGAAAGAAGAGATATGTGGAGAAGAAGAGGGACTCATCAGTTAAAAAGAGCAGCTGATTTGAGTCCATATTGTCATAATTCAAGAAGGATAGTTACTACATATCATATATGAAGGAATCATAGAAGAAGGCATCGCAAGACTTAAAATTGAGGATTGAGTCTACCATTAAATCCAATGAGTTCCTTTTGGAAGGACTTGGTGCTAATGGTAATCACGATGCAGCAGAAGCAGGAAATAATGGCGTGAAGGACAATAGACCCACCAAGAAAAACCCTGATCAGAATGGCAATGGTAATGAGAAAACTAACCAAAATGTCAGTGGAAATGAAAAGCCTACTGCAGAGGTTTTGTAGAGATGTCATCCTAGCAGGGATTTCAATTCAATTTCAAGTCAATTAGGTTGATGGAAAATCAAGGTAGTAGTGAAGAATTCTCTCTTCATGTCCATCCTGGGGAGAAGAGTATTTTTTCCAAACCTGCTTTTTAACTTGGGGTTCGAAAAAGTTGGCTTTTGAATGTTCATTACTTTAATCGAATCAAAGTGAAGTTTACCTTATTTTACTGTAGATATGGATGACCCTTAGTTAGGTTCACGTTCTATGGTTTTTTTTTTTCCTCTTAATCAATTATGAGGTTGGGTTTACCAAATTTGATGTACACACACATACCTAGATATAAATATATATTAATATTTTTGTTGTGGGTGTGATAAGTATGGGGAATCCTGGTGCCTGGTGTCTGCTACTACGCAAGTGAAGGTGTGTCTGCCACTGAGCGGACTTGGAAGGTAGTGAAGGAGAGTGTGTTTGGGAGGTTTGGATTGAGGCCATCGGAGCTTGCATTCTGATCAGACTTGGGGAACTACAAATGGATGCCCAGAATGAGGAAGCTTTCAATTTTTTCAATGTAGAAGAAGAGGAAGAGAATGGTCATGGGGGAGATGGGAAGAAGAGATCTATGGAGAAGAAGGGGGATTCATCAGTTAAAAAGAGCAGTTGGTTTGAGTCCATATTATCATCATTCAAGGAGGATAATTACTACATATTAGATCTGAAGGAATCATAGAAGAAGGTGCTACAAGACTTAAAATTGAGGATTGAGTCTGTCATTAAATCCAATCAGTTCCTTTTGGAAGGAATTGGTGCTAATGGTAATTATGATGCAGCAGAAGCAGGAAATAATGGCATGAAGGAGGACATACCCACCAAGGAAAACCCTGATCAAAATGGCAATGGTAATGAAAAAACTGACCAGAATGTCAATGGAAATGAAAAACATACTGTAGAGGTTTTGCAAAGATGTCATGATAATGTTACTATGTGGGGAATTCCACTACATCACTGTCATGTCCCCGACCCTCTGACCGGCGAAGACGACACTACCATGGCGTTAACCATTTGGGATAAGAGCCCCATGAACATGTGCATTCATAAAGAGCTGAAATGTTGAAATAGAATGCTTTGAACTAGAACATGCATACATGAACATTTATCATACAGCGGAAGCAAACATATGTTCATACAAGCATTCAACATGTTCATCACATTCATTAACAGAAAATATGATTGCAAAAGTAAAATGGACAAGATCACTTATCTTATGAAGAACTCATTCCACAACCAGCTACGTCGCTGCAACGTTCCACCCAACCATAGGCTAGCGTGCTCCTTAATCTCTTAGTAACACTACCACCCCGGACCTGGGCATGATTCTCCAAGGAATAAGGAACAAGCAGGCTTACACATAGAGAAGGATACAGAAAACGCAGCCAAGCCAACACAGTTGGGTTTATCAGGCCGTCAAGGAGCTGGGAAAGACTAAATGCTAAGCTGGTGAGCCCATTACAGAGCTAGGAACACCTACACTAGAACTAGCCTAACTTCTAAGACACCCACACACACCCAACACAAGGAATCAGTCCCTTCTCTGCTACACAGTCCCTTAGGCCCTGCCTTCCCCTCCAGTTCTATTCAGGGGTTGTGGAGAAGAAAGCCAGCCCTCTAGCTCTATCTATGTGGTTTCTAGACACACCGGGTTTATCAAGCAAACCAAGCCAATGTCCCTACTCCCAACACAGTCCGAAGACCCACCATTGCATGCATGCAACTAATCAGCAATTACAGCTTAACAGGGGAAAACGACTCCAAACAGTCTGTGGCAGCCCCAAAGTGTAACAACATACACAACCAATAAACATAGGGAACACCAGCCCATTCTGCACAATCAAATCCACTAGGGAAAATGTACGCAACCCACATTAGGGAAAGAAAATGTAGTCTCCCAACCCGGGCGTGAGGGAAACTTACACGAGACCCCAAATGTAAAGAAGACCACAACAATCACAATGTAAGGGAGACCAAAGCAACACAATGAATCTTGAGGAGAATGGTGGCAACCATAACTCATGGGAAGAACAACGGTCCCAATCTCAACATCAAAATGACGAAAAATTACACGGCCATACCAGTCTGTAAGGAGATCATATAGCCAAAAACGTGAATGGCCCTTCATAGGAAAAATCATGGATGAAAGAGCACAGCTTCTAGCTCGCTGTGTGAGTAACCACAATGCAAAACAAATAGCATGAGAGAAGGTTTACACCCAATCCCAAATACAGACCGAAACACACCAAGTTCCTCTGTGTGGAAAATGTGGATGATAGTGGAGACGGCTCCTCTCTCTCTCCTGACTATGCGAAACCCAGCCAGAAATAAGCCTGTGTGTGGGAACAATCAGACCACCGTGAGGAATGAACAGAAAATGGATATAATGTGTAGTGGATGAACAGATAGTGGAGAGAGTTGTATGCCCGCGGGAGTGATGGCGGTGGTTTTTTATTTCCATCATGAGGTCAACCACATTGGTGGAGTGTGCGTGTGGGCAAGGACTGACAGTCCTGCCACACTCCACTCCCAACCATAACTACCCCAACTACCAGCAGTATTTCTTAATGGTGGTGGTTAGATAAGACAAGGTGGTGACACATGGGTTTTTCCCCCATGGCTCAAGTTTTGACAATTCCCCCACCCTTATCCTTGTGAAAATCATGCCCTTTCTCAATTTAGTTTCCATGAACATAGATAGTTGGGTTCATTTTAATTAAAGATGCATATTTACATGATGACAAAACTCAATATGTATGCCGCATACCCTGATATACCATCGGTGACAATTTAAATCCGAAACATAGCATAACCAATAAATGGTGGGGCCTTGGCCTTTAGCTCCACACCATGATCATTACAATATATACATCATGTACATCTAATGCAATGGGGTCAAAACCAGGGTGTTACATTCCCCTCCCCCTTCAATAGCACTATCCTCAGTGCTTTACAAAATTTGAACAAAATGCTACACTGGTATCGCCTCAATGTTCCGTAGAATTGAACAAAAATGGTTGTGCCAATCGCATGGAATCCTCCAGCTCCCATGTGGCCTCTTCGGGTCTATAGTGCTCCCATTGCACCTTTACCTTCCCTATGGCCCAGTTCCGGAGCATTGTGACCTTCTTGTCAAGGATGCGCATTGGCTCAATTCGGAACTCTCCCTCGGGTTCCACCTGAATAACATCCCAATTTATCACATGGTTAGGATCATGTACATATATCTTAAGCAAAGAAACATGAAAAACATTATGAGCCCTAGTGCTAGCAGGCAATGCAATTCTATATGCAACTGGCCCTATTATTTCAAGAACTTCAAACGGCCCATAGTATCTAGGTGACAGCTTGGCACAACTCCCAAGCTTCAAGGAACTCTTCCTTTCCCTCCCTCTAAGGTAAACATGATCCCCAACACTAAACTCCCTACTCACCCTATGCTTATCTGCATAGCTTTTTTGTCTGTCTTGTGCTGCTTTCAGATTCTTCCTGATCTTTGTAACCCCTTGCTCCATTTCCTTGAGCGATTCTGGTCCAAGCACAACCTTGTTCACTGGATTATCCCAAGTCACTGGTGTCCTACACCTTCTTCCATAGAGAGCTTCATATGGACTCATCCCCAAGGATGCCTGCTATCCATTGTTATAAGAAAACTCTACCAAGTGCAAGTAATCTTCCCACTTGGTTGGTTTGTCCATCACGTACATGCAAAGCATGTCTTCAAGCACCCGATTAACTCTCTCTATTTGACCATCTGTCTGAGGATGGTATGCAGTGCTAAAGTTTAGCTTTGTACCCAAATCTCCAAACAACCCCTTCCAAAAGTTGAAAGTGAACTTGACATCTCTGTCAGAGACTATTGCCTTCGGCAATCCATGCAATTTGAAAATCTCCTTCATGAAGATCTTTGCAATGTCATCAGTCTTATGCGTAGAATTAACTAGTATAAAATGCGTTGCCTTTGTCAACTTGTCTACCACAACCATGATGGAATCATGTTGTCTCCAAGTCATCGGAAAGCCTGTAATAAAATCCATGGAAATAACTTCCCATTTCCATTCCAGAACTGGCAAAGGCTCAACCTTTACCTGTTTACATTTCATGCACCTTGAAATGTACTCATCCATGTCTTTTTTCATTCCTGGCCAAAAGTACTGCTTCCTGGCTGTAGCAATGGTCTTTTGGTATCCTGGGTGACCAGAATACGGAGCTTGATGGATTTCATCCATAACAACTCTCCTCAAACCTGCTACATCTAGAATATAAATTCTACCTTTATAAGTAAGAAGTCCATCTTCTTCCAATTTATATCCCTCATACCTCTTCTCAAGACTTTGCTGCTGCAATTTGTCTTTTACCTGCTCATACAATTCGTCTCCAGTAGCATGACTAACAATCCCTGCTTCAAATACGAGTGGCAAATAATAAGAGATGCCACATGCATTTCTTGCATCTTCCTGCTGAGTGCATCAGCTACCTTGTTTTCTTTTCCTTTTATGTGCTTGATTTCGAAATCAAACTCACATAAAAACTCCAGCCATTTTGCTTGCCTAGCATTCAGAGTAGGCTGGTCAAACAAATACTTCATACCACAATGGTCTGTTCTGAGCTCATCAAGTAATGACTCCACATATTGAGAGCATGTACTATGGCTGCAAGCTCTAGATCATGAGTGGCATAGTTCTTCTCATGCTCCTTTAGCTTCCTTGACTCATAACATATCACGTGGTTGTCTTGCATAAGGACTCCTCCAAGCCCTTGTCTGCATGCATCTGTACACACCACAAAATCTTTCTCTGGATCTACAACCTTCAATATTGGTGCACTGGTGAGAAGATTCTTGAACCACTGGAAGCTTTCTTCACACCTCGATGTCCATTCGAACTTTATCCCCTTCTTTTGCAAAGAAGTGATGGCATGTGCAACTTTGGAGAATCCCTCAATGAACCTCCGGTAGTATCCTGCAAGTCCCATAAAAGATCTTAACTCTGTCACATTTCTTGGAGTAGGCCAATTCATAATGGCTTCAATCTTTTTAGGGTCCACCGATATACCCTCCTCTGAGATAATGTGACCCAAATACTAAATTCTATCTCTATAGAAGTCACAGTTGCTCAGTTTTGCATACAACTGATGCTCCCTGAGCAATTGCAATGTCAATCTCAAATGCTCTTCATGTTCTTCCTCATTCTTAGAATAAACAAGAATGTCATCAAGGAAAACAAGAACAAACTTGTCCAAATACCTACTGAAGACACTATTCATAAGGCACATAAAAGTAGCTGGTGCATTTGTGAGACCAAATGGTACCACTACAAACTCATAATGTCCATACCTTGTCCCGAAGGTTGTCTTATGAATGTATTCATCCTTGATTCTCACCTGATTATAACCAGACATCAAGTCAATATTGGAAAATACCTTTTCTCCCCTCATTTGATCAAAGAGGTCATCAATCCTAGGCAAAGGATATTTATTCTTCACAGTAACCTTGTTCAGTTGTCTGTAACCAATACACAATCTGAGTGTACCATCTTTCTTCTTTACAAACAGAACCGGTGCTC
Organism: Pseudotsuga menziesii; assembly: GCA_001517045.1. Classification (NCBI taxonomy): domain Eukaryota; kingdom Viridiplantae; phylum Streptophyta; class Pinopsida; order Pinales; family Pinaceae; genus Pseudotsuga; species Pseudotsuga menziesii. The sequence continues at coordinate 467,337 of LPNX010723671.1, forward strand.
CCCAAGGGGACACACTTGGTCGGATATACTTCTTTTCCAACAACTCTTGTAGTTGCATCTTCAACTCTAGCATTTCCGGTGTACTCATCCTGTAGGGTACCATGGACACTGGTGATGTTCCTGGCATAAGTTCAATAGTGAAATCAATGTCCCGCTTTGGAGGAATCCCTGGAATCTCATCAGGAAACACATCCCTGAATTCCTATAACACCTGATAGTCCTCCAACCTAGGAGTTTCATCTCTTTATGTCTCCAAAATGTGAGTTGCATACAACTAGAAACCCTTCCTATAGAACTTCTTTAACTGCATTGTTGAAACCTGCCATACTGAAAAAACCTTTGGAATATCTTTCACAACTACTAGGTTCCCTTCTTCATTCATGCATTCGAAAGTCTTATTGTAACAGTCAAGCTTCACCCTATGAGATTCTAACCAATCCATTCCAATGAGAACATCATAGGAACCTAGCGGTAGAACATTCAGATCTACACAAGTGACCAATCCATCCATGACCAATGGAAATTTCTATACCACTTCACTAACCTTTCTCTTAGCTCCAGTGGCTAGCTAAACTAACCAAGACTTCCTATGATTTACTTTCTTAAAAGCACAAATATCCACTACTCTAGGAGTAATGTAACTGTGAGTAGAACCAGGGTCAATTAAAATAGAAATAGATTGCTCAGTAATCTTACCTGCTACTTCAACCACAGTGGACTGGTGATCTGCCTGGCGGTCCTCTAGTGCTGCATAGATCCTAGGGACTGCCCTTGCTACCTGACCCACTATTTCTGCTTCTTGAAGGTTGTAAGATGGCCTCGCACTCTCATTCTTGAGTGGACAATTTCTATGCAAGTGAGGTCCTTCACATTTCCAACATTTGAGTGGACCTTTATTCAGATGTGGCTCTTTAGTCTTTCCACTTTTCACTCCAACTAGATCACTTACAGCATGGGATGGCTGCTTCTGCTGATTCCTGAATCTAGAAGGTTTGAAACCTTTCTTTCTTTGGTCAAACTTTTCATTCTTCTTGTCCTTCCATGCCTTATGGTAATCAGGTTATCCTTCACTTTGCTCATAGCAATACTTAGCTTTTCTTATTGCTTCTTCAAGAGTTCTAGGTTCATAAAACTCAATTCTATCTTTGTAAGACTGAGGTAATCCACTCAGAAAACACTAGACCTTCACTTTTTCATCTCTGATGTACCAGCCATACCTCAATAATTCCAAGAATTTGTTTGCATATTCATCCATGGTCTTCTGTCCCAATCTCAGCTCATGGAACTCCTTAATCTTGTCATCATAATACCTGTCAGAGAGGTATTTCTGCTTGAAATACTTCTTGAACTGTTTCCACTTAAGTCTCCTTTCATTGATCCTCTTTACTTGCTTGAAGTGTTCCCACCAAATGGATGCTCTTCCATTCACATTGAATATGGCAACTCTTGCCTTTATGTTTCTTGAATAATCATGCACTTGAAAGTACTTCTTTATCCCAAGAAGCCAAGCTTCAGCCTCTTGTCCAGTCTTTACCTCACCACCAAATGTAGGAGATTTAGCTTTCTTAAATTCATCCTGAGAGCGATCCCTATGGTGTATCTTTATTTTTCTTTTGTGAGAAGAAGAACTTGAATCCCCGCTGGATTCATCTGAATTCGATGATCCACTAGAATTCCTTCTCCTTCTCCTAGTGCTGCTCTTACTGCATTCTGGTCTTGCTATACCTCATCCAGAGTCTATCTTTCTTTGCAAATCTATCGAACTCTGCAACATTGCAGCATTCAACTGATGTTGCACTTCCTAGGTTTTGATCAAGCTTCTCATGGTGGCTGCAACATCTGACGGTGTCTCTTGGAATCTCATTCCATTAGACTCTATGTCATCATTTCTATTACGGACATTTTCTCCTATGACATCTCGGGCATGCTCATAAGAATCTTGAGCGTCATATCCATCATGGGTTCTCATAACTGAACCGCAACTTACTTACCAAACTGCACTACATGGAATATTTCCCTTGAAGGTGACTATGATTCTGCAAACGTGTTAGTAACACAATTGTTAGATACATACATTGATATAAATTAGAGTCATTTACCTTCTCCTAGAAAAACCATAAAACAACAAATTTTCCAAAGCACAATATTTTCTTCATGAAAGAATGTCTGTCTGAGGGGGACGATGGGGGTCAAGGGGGCTTGCCCCCTTGTGGCTCGCCACTGCAGGGCGGGTCGAGGGAAGTGCCCTTGTTTTTTTTTGTTGTTGCAAATTATTGGTTTTCATGCAATCTGCTGCATAAGATCGCTGCCACCTTCTTCTTCTCAGCCCAGAAAATCCACTGAAAAATAACTGAAAATCCCACTAAAAAACAGTCAAAATTCGCTAAGAAATCTCACTTGAAAAACTTAGAATTTCCTTGTATAGGATCGGGTCTTATCCCAACTAACATTCCAACGTTTTAGCGATCAGCAAAAATAAATTCCTCTGTTGTTCATCGACGATCTGGTGTCTTGTGCATCGGGTGGTTAGTCATCTAGGCAGCCGCAATGGCGGACGTTCAATCCACTAACCATCACTGATGGCTGACGACTCCAGGACTTCGAAATTTTTTGAAATTTTCTCTTTAGTCTTCCTTTTCACCACTTGATCGGTTCAATTCTCTTCTTTTCGTCACTGAAATAGTTCCATCAACAGCCACAACGACGGACCATCATCTTCGCTCTTCTCTCGATCGGTGGCCCAATCTCCTGTGGCATAACCTAATCGGTATCGGCAGTCTTTTCTCATCCAAAGGCTAGTGCTCTAGGCTTCTGAAACGGTGGCACAACAAACACTATCTGCTTCCGATGGTCTATGATTTCATTACTTAGAAAAATTTTGGACTTTCTTTACAGTGTCGGCGATCGGAGGCCTTACCCGTCGAATGCGTAATTGTCTAGCCATCCGCAACGGCAGGCGTTCGATCAAACTTTTTTCGTCGACGGACATCGAACACTTTAAAAATTTTCCACAATTTTCCTTCCAACTATCATCCATCGGGTATGCTTCCGCCTAGCTCTCCACTACATCGGAATTCCTTCCCACTAAGTGTTTCGATGAATCGATTGTTCAAACACTTAGACAAACTTGTGGAAGTTTTCTGTCATCAACTTTCGATCTATGCTAGGCAGAAATAAATCCTGTTTCTATCACTGCATATTCATGGTCCATTCAGGCCCATGCTACAACATGAGCTCTGATACCACACTGTAATGTCCTCGACCCTCTGACCGACGAAGAGGACACTACCATGGTGTTAACCATCCGGGCTAAGAGCCCCATGAACATGTACATTCATAAAGAGATGAAATGCTGAAATAGAATGCTTTGAACTAGAACATGTATACAGGAACATTTATCATATAGCAGAAGCAAACATACATTCATACAAGCATTCAACATGTTCATCACATTCATTAACATAAAATATGATTGCAGAAGTAAAATGGACAAGATCACTTATCTTATGAAGAACTCGTTCTGCAACCAGCTACGTCGCTGCAACATTCCACCCAACCATAGGCCCACGTGCTCCTTAATCTCTTAGCAACACTGCCACCCCCGAGATGGGCATGATTCTCCAAGGAATAAGGAACAAGCAGGCTTACACATAGCCAAGGATACACAAAACACAGCCAATCCAACAGAGTTGGGTTTATTAGGCCGTCAAGGAGCTGGGAAATACTAAATGCTAAGCTGGTGAGCCCTTTACAAAGCTAGGAACACCTACACCAGAACTAGCCTGACTTCTAAGACACCCACACACACCCAACACAAGGAATCAGTCCCTTCTCTGCTACATAAAATGCTATTTAGGGGTTGTGGAGAAGAAAGCCATCCCTCTAGCTATGTCTGTGTGGTTTCTAGACACACCAGGTTTATCAAGCAAACCAAGCCAATGTCCCTTCTCCCAACAAAGTCCGAAGACCCACCATTGCAGGCATGCAACTAATCAGCAATTACAGCTTAACAGGGGAAAACGACTCCAAATAGTCTGTGGTAGCCCCAAAGTGTAACTACATACACAACCAACAAACATAGGGAACATCATCCCGTTCTGCACAAGCAAAGCCACTGGGGAAAACTTACGCAACCCACACCGGGGAAAGAAAATGCAGTCTCCCAACCTAGGGGTGAGGAAAACTTGCACCAAACCTCAAATGTAAAGAAGACCACAACAATCACAATGTAAGGGAGACCACAACAACACAACAAATCTTGAGGAGAATGGAGGCAACCATAACTCAAGGGAAGAACAACGGTCCCAATCTCAACATCAAAATGACGGAAAATTACACTGCCATACCAGTCTGTAAGGAGATCATACAGCCAAAAACGTGAATGGAACTTCACAGGAAAATCATGGATGAAAAAGCATGGCTCCCAGATTGCTGTGTGAGTAACCACAATGCAAAACACAGAGTGTGAGAGAAGGTTTACACCCAATCCCAAATACAGACCAAAACACACCAAGTTCCTCTGTGTGGAAAATGTGGATGACAGTGGAGATGGCTCCTCTCTCTCTCCTGACTATGTGAGACCCAGCTGGAAAGAATCCTATGCGTGGGAATAATCATACCACCATGAGGAATGAACAGATAATGGAGATAATGCGTAGTGTATGAACAGACAGTGGAGAGAGTGGTATGCCCGCGGGAGTGATGGTGGTGGTTTTTGCTTGCCATCATGAGGTCAACCACGCTGCTGGAGTGTGTATGTGGGCAAGGACTGATAGTCCTGCCACACTCCACTCCCAGCCATAACTACCCCAACTACTAGCAGTAGTGCTTAATGGTGGTGGTTAGATAAGACAAGGTGGTGACACATGGGTTTTTCCCCCATGGCTCAAGGTTTGACAATTCCCCCACCCTTATCCTTGAGAAAATCATGTCGTTTCTCAATTTAGTTACCGCGAACGTAGCTAGTTGGGTTCATTTTAATTAAATATGCATATTTACATGATGACAAAACTCAATATGTATGCCACATGACCCGATATACCATTGGTGACAATTTAAATCCGAAACATAGCATAACCAATCAATGGTGGGGCCTTGGCCTTTAGCTCCACGCCATGATCATTACAATATATACATCATGTACATCTAATGCAACGTGGTCAAAACCAGGGTGTTACATTCACTCAAAGGGTGATGAGAGGACTAATGTTATACTTTTGAAATTTCTTCGTGCTAGAGAATTCAAGGTAAATGATGCATTCATCATGTTGCAGAATAGTGTGGCATGGAGGAAGGAATTTGGAGCTGACAGTATACTTGAAGAGGATCTGAAATTTGATGAGAATCTTGATTCAGTGGACTTCATGCACTATTTTGATAAGGAGGGCTATCCTGTGTGCTATAATGCTTATGGAATTTTTCAAGACAAGGAGCTCTATCAGAAGATATTTGGAGACGATGAGAAGCTAACGAAATTTATGAGGTGGAGGGTTCAAATTCTGGAGAATGGCATCAAAATCCTTGACTTCAAGCCTGGTGATGTCAATGCCATGATTCAAATCACAGATCTTAAGAATATGCCCAAGAAAGAATTGAGAGCTGCATCATGTAAATTTGAGTACATAGATCTGTAGACAAATACACAACTCACAAAGTGGATCTCACAATTTACTCAGCAATTGAATAATGAAACAGTGCAAAAAAGGCTTGCAGCTGTGAATGCTTTCATTAATCAGAAAGTAATCTGATGATAATTACAATGAAGTAAAATGGATTTAATAGCCACAAGCAATTCGAATCCACATGAGGAAGTTCGAATTGATTAGACTCTACTTAACTATAGGTAACCAAGACCTTGTCTAAATCACTATCGGAGGACTCAGTAGTTAACGAACCTTCTCTAAACCATAACCGGAGTTCATCAGAGATCTAAAACACAACTCAAGTGTTACATTTAGTGTTTACTAAGGTTAACTGACTATGGTAGGTGAGAAATGCACCCCACATTTGTTCATTCAAGTAAACCTAGTGCTAAGTAAATGTAGAGGACTAGAACTGAATGTAATTGACTCCTAACTTAGCTTGACTAGTCATCAACTGAAGTGAACTAACCTTGTTTGGTTTCGACACTCCTAGTGGCTTCCTAAATTGTAGGGATTGGTCTAGGGGGATCCTAAACTGATGCAATCAAGTGCAATCAGTGGTAGTGAGCCTCAATTAGTGTTCCCCACACTTTAGTAACTGAAACATGTGCCCCAATTAGGCCAAGCGAACCCAATGGTGTTAATGACTATAAATAGACTGGATGGACTCCCGATTTAGACATGACTCCCAATTTAGAAATATGACCAAATTTGGACAATGGAGGATTAATAATCCTAACACCCCCCCTGAATGCTAACTTGGACAAACTGTGGGCCCTGGTAACTAAGACCATAGGTCACCCATTACATCAAGTAAAATAAAGTAACTGCTTAATACAAGGAGCTAGGGCAAAAACCACATGGGAAAAAATCCCTCCCTCTAGCTAAGCAGGTAGAATTAGGTCTCAAGTTTGAAAAACTTGAAAATATGTTGCTGCAATCTTCATCTCTGTGAGGTAGTGAAGCAGCATGCATGGTGTGCTGTGCACAGGTATTCTGGGGCCTGGCATGTAGACTTCTCCTTCTTCTCCAAAACTGATGATGGGAGGAAGGAGGAATGTAACCTTTGTCTCTTGTTGAATGAAGAGGTGTATGATCATATCCATTCTTCTGAATGTAGTAAGACTGAGCCTTTGCCATATTGCATCTTACAAGAATTCTATTGCATCTCCCTAAAGGAGGTAAAATAGCATGACATAGCACAAGAGTCTTTCCTTTCTGAGTGTCAGGTGAGTTTCCAGTCATCTTCCTAGCTTCCAGTTTGGAAGTAGGGACTGAATCTAGATCTGAGTCACCCTGAATCTCAAGGTCATAAACTAATATAGATGGATCTACAATACTAGTAGAAGCTATAAAAGAAGTAGATGCAATGATTTTACCTTCCCTTGCAGGTGGCTGCTGAGAGTGCACTGTTTCTGAAGGAGCCATGAAATGTGAGAACTCATATGCTTTTGAAGCATTATTTGCAGTACCCTTTGCTATGATGCTCCCAATAGAGATATCTGTGATCTCCACTGAGTCAGGACCAAATATGACTCACTTTGGAGATCCAATGTGGGTCATCTGATAGACAAATAATAGGTTTGAAGCTAGAGAGGGAACAAATAGCACATATTTGAACCTTCCATGTTCAATTTTTATAGAGCCCTTTCCTTTTGTTTTGACTTTACTGTTATTGCCCATCTGAATACTAGGACCATCAAGGGATTGAAAAGAAGAGAATGATTCTCTGGATGCATCCATATGGTTGGAAGCTCCAGAATCAATGAGGAAGATAGGTGCTGATGTGCAGTAGGCCTTCAGTGCATGTCCTTTCCTTTGGTATTCTTCTTCTTCTTCTTCAGAGTCTTCCTTCCTTGCACTAGTAGGTACAGAAATGTTGTGATTTTTCAAGAGAAGAGCCATTTCATCAAGTTGTCTTCTCATATAGGAGCTTTCTGAATGGAAGCCTCTTCCACAGTAAGAGCAGAGGACCTTGCCTTTTCCATTCTTCTTGCTTCTCTTTGAACTTGAAGGTTATTTTGACTGCTCTTTCTTCACAGGGGACTCATCTTTTTTCTTCCCTTTGTCATTCTCTACCTTATCTCCTCTTGCAACTAGAGCTAGATCTTTGGGAGATCGAATGATCCCCATTTGGATCAATTTATCATTCTCAGAAATAAGAGATTGGATGAAGGCATTAAGAGTGGGCAAAGTTCCAATTTGGAGTAGTGATCCTTACTATTTGGAAGGTGGATACAAATACTGAGTAGTCTGCATTGAGCTTTGTGAGAATGGAAAGGATGATCTGATCTTCATCCTTCTTCACTTTTCATTGCTTCAACTGATATATCAGGTTCTTGAACTTTGAGAAGAATTCATTTAGAGATTCAAAATTGGATGGATTGAGAGTAATCAGATCATTTTCTAGCTGATGGATCCTCATCTCATCATGCTTATCAAATAAGGAAGCAAGCTTGTCCCAAACCTCCTTGGGAGTGTCCAAGTCTTGGATGTGAAATCAAATATCTCTAGAGACTGAGGAGAGCATGAGTACATGGGCTTCATCAAGCATGTTCATGTACTTAGCTTTGTCTTTATCTGATTCTGGCTCTTCCTCTGTTTCTTCTATGAGTCTGAAGAGATTCTTGGTGCGGAGCAATACTCTCCTGTCATCCTTCCACTGGTGATAGTTGAAGGGAGTGAAAGGCTCCAATGGATGAGCCATTTTTAATGTAATAAGAAATATTGAGCTGCTGCAGCAAATGCAGTGAGAAGAAGAGGTTGCTTGTAGCGAATGCTGTAAGAAAAGTTGATAACCTGTCACACAATCAAACATACAAAGTAAGGTCAACAGTATGCACTTTTAGAATTTCCTTCACACCCAACATAGTTGATCAAGAAAGCTTGATCAACAATTTCCTAACTTGGGATATTAAGTGGTAAATTCTCTGCTTCTGGTGCAGTACTGGAAGGAGCAATTTGCCCAAAAAAAAAGATTCGGTTGGAGATCTGAGGAGGAGAGGAGTCTTGTCCACTGAAGCTCTGATACCATCTAAATTTGAGCACATAGATCTATAGACAAATACACAACTCACAAAGTGGATCTCACAATTTACTCAGCAATTGAAGAATGAAACAGTGCAAAAAAGGCTTGCAGGTGTGAATGTTTTCATTAATCAAAAAGTAATCCGATGATAATTCCAATGAATTAAAATGGCCTTAATAGCCACAAGCAATTCGAATCCACATGAGGAAGTTCAAATTGATTAGACTCTACTTGACTATAGGTAACCAAGACCTTGTCTAAATCACTATCGGAGGACTCAGTAGTTAACTGACCTTGTCTAAACCATAACTGGAGCTCATCGGAGCTCTAAAACACAACTCAAGTGTTACATTCAGTGTTGACTAAGGTTAAATGACTGTGGTAGGTGAGAAATGCGCCCCACATGTGTTCAGACAAGTAAACCTAGTGCTAACTGAATGTAGAGGACTAGAACTGAATGTAACTGACTCCTAACTTAGCTTGACTAGTCATCAACTGAAGTGAACTGACCTTGGTTGGTTTCGACACTCCCAGTGGCTTCCTAAATTGTAGGGATTGGTTTAGTAGGCTCCTAAACTGATGCAATCAAGCGCAATCAGTGGCAGTGAGCCTCAATTAGTGTTCCCCGCACTTTAGTAACTGAAACATGTGCTCCAATTAGGCCAAGTGGACCCAATGGTGTTAATGACTATAAATAGACTGGATGGACTCCCGATTTAGACATGACTCCCAATTTAGACATATGACCAAATTTGGACAAGGGAGGATTAATAATCCTAACACATTAAAACCAAATTCTTGCACTTTTTCAAGATAACTACCTGGAGATGGTAGAAAGAAAGGTCTGTAACTACCCAAAATACATATGTTTTTGCATTTACCAAGCTTGCTTCGATCAATATAAGCCTGTTAATGAACAGAAATACGACATTAGTTTTCATAGTAGATCTGGTGTTTGTGGGTTTTGGCACACCAAAAATTGAATTTTTGATGAAATTTTAGATATATGTTACTTGACAAATGGTTGCTGGTGTCAAATAACATATATCTTTGGCCCTGATTGAAAAACACTAAAAGTTACAACATATATTTTACAGACATATTTTTTATATGATTGTACGAATAGAGATCTTTAGGCAGATCTATTTTTATATGCTTTGTTGTATGTACTAAACAATGCGATAATTTGCCACTAAATATTTGAGTATGGACATTCGATTATTAGTTACTGTTTCATATTCTTTTGTCTTGTGAAAATGCAATAGTTTTCCCACAAAATTTTATGCACAATGAGTACATGGACGTATTCAACGTCTTGTTTCTCTTTATTTCTTTTTTTTCTTTTTCTTTTTCTTTTTGCAAGTGCATTAATAAAAATGTCCATATGGGCTGCACTACAAGGATGGGACTTCCTTCAGCTTAGGTGCATGAAAGGTATGTAGTCCATCAAAATCACACTGGTCTTCCACTGGTCCTCTTTCTCTCTAAGGTTCATACCACTTGGGTGCTAGAGCAGACCACAACTATAATGGAGACCTGGTAAATGTTTTAACACTTCTCCAATCTCACCAGTGAAATGACTATTAGCTACGTCTAGTTTTGGTGCCCATTTCCTCCAATTATTATTTTTACTTATCCTAATGATTAAGAGAGTCTATGCAATGTTGGAAGTTGTGAGGAGCTAACATGTATTTGTGTGGTGTTTCAGTAAGTGAAGAACACTTCTCTCAGGTTTTCCTTGTTCTATATGAATTTCCTATTTTGTTTTATGATCTCACTGAATCATATCTCCTTTTAACTCAATAAACCAATTTTCTGACCTTTTAAGTTCAGCGTCATTGTAATTTTCATCCAAATTTCCATGGTTCAAAGACGGAGGAACATATACACTGGGATATTTGTTTGATCACAATCTGCCACCAGGAGTATTGTTTTTCATGGTCAAGATAGCCCCGACAATTTTTTTCCCAGGGAAAATCTTATGGGAAAACCTAAGGGATGCTTCCCCATATTTGTGGATAGCATCCTGATTCCCTAGTAAACCTGTGGTGTATACTAGTACACCTCACACAGAGGGGTTTAAGTGGGCTACCTGCTGGTATGGAACTAAATAAATGCCCAGCAATGTTGGTGATGACACAGTGAGTTAACCCTTTAGGTTAAGATATTCCCACCTGTTACAAAATACAGTGAGGGAATTAGGTTTTTCTCAAGAAACTCATGGAGGAAACCCTTCATTTCCATCTTATCCCAAAACTTTGAAGAGAATGAAATCACTCTATGAAGTATATTAATGGACTATTTTACCTTTATAGGATTTTAATTCCTATCTCACCATTTCTAGATTACAGATCCTGCATCATACTACTTTTGGGTTGTCGCTTCTGATTGTCGTTGCGTCTGCCAGGATCCAAAATGGTCATTTCAAGTACAATGTTTAAGGATTTCTCCACTCCTGCTAATTGTCAAGTATTTCATATGCAATTAAGTCTTTTGATATATTCAGTTTCAATCTTGGGTTTTTGACATCTGTTAAGTACTTAAAAGGAGTGTATACTAGACTCAGTTTTATCAAATTGAAAAATCACCTCTTAATTTGTGTTTTTTCTATTTTTGAGGTATTCATTAATGTACCATGGTATTTCAGTGCATTTTACTCCATGTTGATCCCATTCTTGACACAGCGTACTAAGAGCAAATTCGTCATAGAACGTGAAGGAAAAGTCACAAAGATCTTGTACAAGTATGCAAAATTCCTTCTCTGATGTAGTGAAAATGTGCTAACCTCAATTGAAGACTCTGATATAGGACAAAATGAAGGATATATTCAATGGAATATTCCTATAATCTTATTTAACCTTTGATTTTACTTGCAGATTTATATCTCCATAGAATGTGCCTATACAGTATGGGGGACTTAGTAGGCCCAAAGATGTAGATTTTGGTCCTCACAAACCTGTAGCAGAGTTCTCCATTATAGTTGGGAAGAAAATCAATATTGAGATCGAGGGGGTGGAGAAAATGTATGTCAATAATTGCTCAAGTTTGCAGACTTTATGATCGTGCCTGCATTCAAATTTGGCCCCTTGGCTTCAGTTTGTTTATAATATACTTCCAAATTTGATAAGGTTTATATTTCACTCTTTTTATTTTATGGGTGTTAGATTTGAGATTGAGTTTTTCCTCAGGATATATGCGACTAGGATTTTAGTTTGTTTTTGTATTCCTACAAGTTTTATAGATACGATGTTTACTGATAATTCTCACATTTAAGCATAGGATGAATAATTGTGTAGAAATTCATCTTTCTATTTTGAGTTTCAGGTTTGTGCTTGATTCCTTCTCAATTTTATAAATCTCAGGCTTTGCATTTCATGTTAATGCAACCATGCCCCTTTATCAAATAGGTAGAAACGAGCGATATGGAGGGGAATGAACGAGTCAACGAAAATATGAAAAATGTCAAGCATCTTCTCCAATTGGCTTGAATATGACCTGGAAATCAGTAATTTCTTTCTTTCCCACCATCTATTGTATTTTTAAATTTCAATCAATGATATGCTCTGAATAGTCGTGTCTTTTACCATATAATATATTATGGATATATGCTTAATTCAGTCTTCTGTATTAGATGACACCTAAGTCACTTGGTTCATGTTTGTGTTCAAGTTCGAATTCAATGATACTCAAAAGTTGTGTAAACTAAATCAAAATAGAAATAACCCCAACTACGGAAGGCATACATTAGTTTGAACTTTTGACACTTATGACTTGAAATTTTACTACAAGTGTCTTTGATCACATGTGATCATGTCTACTATTTAAGATATTTGTTTGTAATATCTTTACTTTAGTTTCTAGCAAATGTGTGTCTGAGTCTACTTTGCATCTAGTCTGGATTCTCAGACATTCTTTGGACTTAAAGTGGTTCAAGTTTATTTATAGTTATTTTGCATAAAAATTATTGTTATCAATAAAAAACCATGTTTGGAAGTGTTTAATAGGTAGTTGTCTTGGATTGGAGACACTAAACACTTGAAACTCATGCCCACAAGAGTGTTCAATCTTGCATGCTTAGACTCAATGTAGTAAATTGTAGCCTAGGACCCATGGATAAGGCACTAATATCCCCGTCTACTCCTCCTCCTTATTTATTTTCTCTTTTACACTGATTCTATGACGGTTTTATTTGTCTTAATAGCTTAATATTCTTACTTTTCCAACTCTCCACAACATCTTTGAACACTTGGAACCTACTAGACACTTCATCCTTTGTCTTCTTAAAAATATGTAGGCTTTTCTAGAGGAGTCATCAAAAAAGGAAACATAATAAATGTTACCTGTCATTGAGATTGATGACATTGGTCCACACACATCTGAATTAATCAGATAAATAATCCTTCTTGATCTGTGCTCATTACTAGGGAAAATAAATAATTTTGGCATGCTTGTTGAGTGTAAATTGTATTTTCTATCTTGTCGTCCAACAATCTATGCACCATGTCCTTAAAGAGATGTAATTCTCTATAGTGTAGGTGAACAAAACTCTTGTGCCAAATCTTGAATTAGTCATCATTGTTATGCACCAAAGAACCCTGCTTCATTGGATAAACAAGCATTTTGTATAGACCATCCTCTTGGATACCTTTGGCAAAAAAAAATTATGTTAAATAAAAAAAGATTTTTATTTTTTCAAAACTCTTTGCATTTATGCCACATACAATTTTATTCAAATAAATTGCAATGGACCTTCAATGGTATTGCATGTTTCCGATATCTCACTTTTATAGGTTGGTATGTCTTATCTTGATTGATTCAGGATCTTTATGCCTTGTTTCCAATTCAAAAGTACATGGACATCACATGGAAGTTTTGATATATCCCTTATTGAGGTTGGAATAGTTTTCCTTGTTTGGATTAGATTCTCATTGTAGCTTGATGGAGTGGCCCATGCACATTGATTCAGTCCAAACATTTTCTTATACACGTTGATACAATCCATGTTTTGAAAGGAATTGGTACAAATTTAGGTTAACATTGATGCATTGTAAGTATCATCCGAAAAGAATTTTTATGAATTTATTTTTAAGAGGCCTGTAGATGTAGGTTCATTATAAATCTTTTATGTGCTGCATATTTTCTCCTAACTAGCTATAGAATACTCACTTTAGTGAGTTCTTGCTTGGAATGTAAGTAGCATGTTTACATGCTTCTTGGTAACCTTGAAAATATTTTAGAATGGATTTTGTTTTTGTTTTAATAAAATGCCTCCTTTAGCTACCAATAGCATAAAAATGTACATGACATTCTACAAGAAAAAATTGGTTGCTTAAGAAGACACTACAATAATGCCAAAAAATGGGTGGATTAAGAACAAAAATTCCCATGAACAAGACTCATTTAGAACCTTGGGGAAAACATAAACCATACAAGTGTCCAAGTCATGAAAAATAGTATACAAATCGACTACCAGCAGGCCCAATGACCTGGAATTACATTTCAGTTTACATGGTAAAATTAAATTGTATCTGAATCTAGAGTATTGTCCATGTCCATTGTTATTCCATTTGGATTTTTGGATCATTCTGTTGCAACATTCCAGTTAAAATATTTCTAATTTTTAATTGCATCTAATTCTAGATTCATGTTTATTCTCTTTGCTTTTCTGGTTGGATTTGTGCCCTATTTTCCTGCAATTTTTCATGTAAAAATATTTTTAATTTTTTTTTGCAACATTTCATTTAAAAAAAATTCAACTATAGGAATTTTGGATTACATTTGAATCCAAAGAAATGTGTATTCTATTTGTTTTTCCAATTGGACTTGTATTGGTAAGTGACCAGCCTAATCATTACCAGCCAAATCATCAGATCTTGTTACATTTTGGGTAGCAGCAGACCTACAAATCAAAATTTCTATGGTAAGTAGTGTCCAGCATCTGGAAAGACGACTTTTAAAAGGGGTGACTATGTCAAGCAAAGTTTTAAACAAAATTCCTCAAACAAATGCTCTTCAAACATAGCTACATACATAGGGGCAATAGTTCGTTGGTTTGCAATTTTTGGAGAGTTTTTACATGGTTATGATGCATTGGTAGACACTTGTATGATTGTACTTATGAAATAAGATACTATCCACACCATAAATGATTGTCTTGAACAATGAGTTAAAATTCAAACTAGCCAACATGTGCTTATTTCAAGTTTGTTACTCTCTTTTTAGTGTGTTTCATATAATGTAGAAAATGTTCCATTATATTATGTCTCTATGTTTTTATTGTGTTACTGTATTTATTCTTTCCATATGCTTAGAGTTTTGGGCTTCACGAACGTCAACGATAGTAAGCTCACGAGCCAATCCTACTTAGCAATCCATGGATTCTTTCTCATATCCAGTTTTCATTATTTTTATTTTTTGTACAATTAAAATTTTGGTTGTGATATCACACACCTTAATCAAAGCTCCAAACTGTCTTATGTTTATTTCGGTTTCCTGCTACAATTAGTATCCTCAATGACTAAAAAAAGAATAGGGAAACATGGTATCGGGAACTTGGAAAGGTTCTGATCCCTACAACTCTCATTCGGATGGAGTCACCTATACAAGCTCTGGCGAGATAAATTCAATGTGAGTATCCCCTTCTTTCCTTCTATGTTATTACTGTAATTTCAAGATATATTTATGTTTGGGATTTTTTTTTACATTAATTTTATATTTAAGGGGTTTAATTTCTAAGAACAAAGTAGTTATCTTGGTTGATAACCTTGTCTGTAATTTTGAATAAATATCCATATTATATTTCGTTGGTTTTGAGTTTCTATAGCATTGTGTATGTGCTTGGCCATAAATGTTCATAAACTTCTTGGGCAATTTTGTATTAATGAATTGAGTACCTTACTGAATAATTCAACATGTGATTTTGATTAAGAACTCAAATAAGTTTGTAGTTTTGATTAAAATTTTATTTTGGTTTTGACTCTTTGTTTTAAAATCAATAATCGTTGTTTAGACAACTACCTTCCAAGGGACTTAAGGGACAAATTCCACTCGATATCGGTCATCTTACTGAACTTCAAACACTGTAAGTACATAGATTATATATATGAATGAATGTTGACAATTATTATTATAGACTACGGTATTGATAATTTAATCCATGAATATATTCCTTGGGTACCATAGGGATTTGTTGGTGTATTTGTAACTTCAGAATGTATCCACTTGTATATCTTATGTATTGTACCTTGATGTTTATTTCGGGAAGTATCTATAATGTAATTGAGTCATGGCATTCCCTGATGTTCCGATCAGGAGATTCAATAATGTAAACAAGTCATGTAAAGTCAATGAGGTTATCCCTCCATTGTAAGTCGGGGAAATAGTCCCCACAATTGTGTCCAGCTTAACCCTCCTTATTGATCAGAGGGCAAAGTCCCCACAGTTGTGGGGCACTAGGGTTATTAGACACTCCTAGAGATGTCACCCCTAGTAAGTAATTATTAAGTGGGGCCAACATGTTGAACTGGACATTAAGTGAACGAAAGAATATAAATAGAGAGTGAACCTCTCTATTTAACACACACACACTCACTCACTAGGGTGCATGAGTGAGAAAGGAGAAGCTCTCTCAAGTGAGAGAGAGAGAGAGAACAAGTTGTTGGATATCATCTTTATGTTTTCATGTTTTACTGCTACCACATGTGCTCATTCTATCTCTGAGGAAGTTGCGGGGTTTTCTCCTTTATGGTTTCCCTGAGTAAAATTCTTTGTGTCTCTTGTCTCTTGTGTTTATTGTTGTGCATGTTATTCTCTCAGATAAGATCCTAAGACCATATTGCTTAAATGATAAAAATCTAACATGGTATCAGAGCTAACTTGAGAAGAAGACATTGTGCAGCTGCGAAAGCTAGGGATTCTTACTTTCTGGGTCTCTCTCCACAATCCATCAGCAAAAGTATGCTAGGCTGACTCTCCATTGAAGGGCTCATCTTTCTATCGAAGCAAAATTTGATTTCGGGCATTTTCAATTTTTGGTGCGGGAAATTAGAGCTTTTTACAAAAGAAGAATTTTTGAGTGAGCCTAGAATAGGATTGCTCTCCTTATCAAAATTGAAGTTGAGAGACATGGGTTAATACTTTTGGTTGGGTGTAAATCCAGGAAAGTCAAACCCTAGTTTGACCTCGAGCTAGAAAAACCCTAAATAGTAAAACTGATAAGTTTTGATAAATTTGCTATATATTGGGATTGCAAAAGTATCAGGTGCTGAAAATTTCATAGGTCGAAGATAAATCCTGATGTACATTGTGTCCAAGATTCATCCTCATATTCACTATATTCTAGGAGATATGATTCCTCCAAGTTAGGGTTCCATCCTCTTCCAGGATTCATCCCTAAATAGGACACATGGGGAGAATTGCTATATCTCGGGATATGAAGGTCCAAATGAAATTTATCAATATGTTCCAGAAAGGGCATGGACTGTACTTTTTGTGGTAGAATATTCATACCTCAAAGATGAAACAGTGACACATGGAAATCTATACAACTTCGCTATTCTGAACAGTCCTGAAACAGGTCACCTTGGGAAACCACTCATAAGTCCCAATTGGTGAAACAAATTCTGATGAAACCTGTGGTGTTGGAACAGAGATAGGTAAGGCTACCTCAGTGCAATGTTTTAGACATAGAGGAGATGTAATTGCGGAGATACCATAGAAACAATATCAGGAATTTTTGTAGAAGAAATTGGAAAACTAGGGCTTCCTATTCCGGGAGCTTCCCTCCATTGCTTTTAGAAAATGAGTACATTGTATAGTTCACCTTGAAGAGGTCTATCTTTCTATCCAATCAGATCTGAGAGATTCTAAGTTTTGAAAATTAGGGTTTCTCTGACAAACCCTAGATCAGTGAGCTCCAGAACCAAGATGGACATCTCAAATCGGTAAGATCTAATCTTTTGATATTTACAGTTGAGGTTCTCATTTCAAGATGGCTAATCACACCAGATTGATGACAATCTTGGTGAGGCTGACATATTCCAAGCATGGAAGTATAGGATCTCATTATTTCTTGAAGGAAATGAATTGGACACCTACATAAGTAGAGAGGTTCCAGTTCCAAAGGGAGATGAGACTAAAAGCCTTACATAAGAAGAACATGGTCAAGGCCAAGAATATCATTGCCGATTCAATAATGGATCACCTTCTACCAGAAGTGTCTTCCCTAAAGACACCAAAAGAGATGTTTGATTCCTTGACCATGATATTTGAAGGGAAGAGCATAAATTAGAAGATGACTTTGGGAAAACAGTTGAAGAATGTGAAGATCTAGAATGCAAAGACCATACAGTCATACTTTACAAGGGTCTCTGAAATCAAAGAACAAATTGAAGTGATAGAAGAAGAAGTGGAGAATGTAGAAGTTGTGATAACCATCTTGAATGACCTACCAGGATCATGGGATTCATTCATTCAAGGAATGTGTGCCAGAAGGAAGTGATTACTTTTAGCAGACTCAGGGAAGAGCACACACAAGAAGAAGCTTGACTAATAATAAGATAAAAGAAGATGGGAGAAACTAAAGATCAAGATTTCACGATTCAAAGAAGATACCTCAAGCGATGAGGAATATGAAGAACTGAATTCCTGAAGAGCCTCTTATCCATCTTGAGCATTTGGATAAGAAATGATGCTATTATGAATGAAGAATATGATGAAGCTGAAAGGAGTCTACCCATGAAACAAATAAAGATAAGTATTTCATTGATATTGTTTTGGTATGCATTTATTTATATTCATTTGATGTATTATGCATGATATAATGTTTGCATTAATGACAGTATACTACTAGTATGCATATGATGGGTAAGTAGCTCATGGTTCTATACAACTATCCATTGCTACTTATCTAGAATGAAACCTATTTGCTGACATATTGGATTAGTGCACAATCTCAATGTTGTCCTGGTAGAGATGGAAGGAATCTAGAGAGTTTCTGTGAGATATGGATGAATGGTGTATTCCCTTAAATAGTTGCATGATCATATATTTATGCATAAGAATTTTCCATTATGAATATTCCTTATGAAATGTTTCTAACCATACAACTGATGCATTTGACTTGTAGGAAAGATCATGTACAATCGCCTACAATAAAAGAAGGAAGATACTTGTTCCGAAGAACAAGTGATGACTTGTTTCTAACCAAAAAGAGGAACTCATTAAAATTGCAAGAAGGAGACTTGCTGCCGAGTTCAAGATGAAGGACTTGGATATGATGCACTACTTTCTAGGCATGGAAGTGTGGACAAGGGAATTATGTAGTAGAGATCCTGAAGAGGTTTAGGATGATGGAATGCATGGCAATAACCACACCTGTGGCATCGAACCTGAAGCTACTGAGTGTTGCTTCATCAGAGTCGGTTGATGCCACATTGTATCGTCATATGATTTTTTCCTTGATGTACATGACAAATATGAGATCAGATATTTGCTTTGCTATGAACACATTGAGACATGTTCACCTGATGGTTGCAAAGCATGCAGTGAGGTACCTGAAGGGTATAGTTGAGTATGAGCTCAAGTATGAGGTGAATCAGAACATTAACTTGGAGATTTATGTGGATTTGGATTGGGCAGGCAATTCCATTGATGGGAAGATCACTTCTTGGTGTAGCAGGAAGCAGTCCTAATTGGCACTGAGTACAGCTGAGGAAAAATATGTTTCCACTTGCTATTTTGGAGGTAGTATGTTTTGATTTGGTTGATCTGAATTTTATTTTTGTATGATGCAGAGAAGAGCAGTGATCTAGATTGAGATCTCTCGAAAGAGGGAGTTCTAGAATAGTCAGTGAGACAGGTTTTCTGAGCATAAATCCTAGCAAAGCTCGTATTTTACTTAGACGTAATCAGTCCTGTACGTTTTCTTCTGATGTAATCAGTCTTGGCGAAGCTCATAGGTTATCCTTCGACATGCTCAGCCCTGATGTGATTCTATGCTAGAAATGGTAAGAGTTAAGTTTGAGTACTTCAGGGAGAAGCTTGTATTCTCCTGATCGAGGTTCCTTCCAAGGGGAAGCTATGAGTACGTGAGCCTTTCTAACATGGTGAGAGGATTGGTTCCTTCCATGGTAATATATAAGTGTTTTTCCCTTCTAACATGGTGGAATCCTGAGCTTCACATGGTTAGATGTAAGAGCAGAAATGTTCTGATGTGATTATGCGTTCTATTACCATATGATCAGTGCAGAGCCATTTTGATGTGATTGAGGGATGTGTTCCCAGATGATCATATATAAGTGTTGAAGGCCATTCTCTAGGAGAATGGAGAAACTTGGTCAGTTACCAAGAACACTCAACTTATTGTTGAGAGGCCATTCTCTAGGAGAATGGAGGAACCTAGTCAATTACCAGGAACACTTAGCTTAGTGCTCAGAGGCCATTCTCTGGGAGAATGGAGGAACCTGGTTAGTTACTAGGAACACTTAGCTTAGTGTTGAGAGTGCATTCTCTAGGAGAATGGAGGCACCTGGTCAGTTACCATGAAAACTCAGCTTAGTGCTAAGAGTCCATTCTTTGGGAGAATGGAGGCACCTGGTCAGTTACCAAGAACACTCAGATTAGTGCTAAGAGGCCATTCTCTGGGAGAATGGAGGCACCTGATAAATTACCAAGAAAACTCACCTTAGTGCTAAGAGGCCATTCTATGGGATAATGGAGGCACCTGGTCAGTTACTAAGAACACTCAGCTTAGTGCTGAGAGGCCATTTTCTGGGAGAATGGAGGAACTTGGTCAGTTACCAAGAACACTTAGCTTAGTGCTAAGAGGCCATTCTCTGGGAGAATGGAGGCACCTAGTTAGCTACCAGGAATACTCAGCCAAGAGTTGAGAACCCTTCTGACATGAATGCTGGATTAGTTCCTCACATGGTCAGTTGTAAGTGTTAGGCCTTTTCACAGATGATAGTAGGTTTGCCCTATCATGCCGGTGAATGTAAGTGCTGGAACTTTCCGACATGGTTCTTGGATGTGTTCCTCCCATGGTCGGATGTAAGTGCTGGGCCTTTCTGATATGGTTCTTGGATGTGTTCCTCCCATGGTCGGATATGAGTGCTGGGCCTTTCTGACATGGTGGTGGATATGTTCCTCCCATGGTCAGATGTGAGTGTTGGGCATTCCTTTCTGACATGATGGTGGATGTGTTCCTCTCATGGTCAGATGTAAGTGCTGGGTGGGCCTTTCTAACTGGGTCAAATATAAGTGCTGAAGAAGATGAAGACCTACCGTCAAAACCCCAAATTTTCTGAAAATTTTAAATTTTTTTTTTAAATGCATATCATTAACATAAATGCAGTTAACTAATCATTTAATTAGTTATAAATTACCACATTCCTTATCTGAAATTATATGTTGGTTATGCCTTTCTTAAAGAATAGTTTCTTTTCAGTTATTGATTGTTTTCTGTTTGCGACCTCAAGGTGGGACTGTCATGAAAAACTGGGCTTGCTTAGCTTCTGAGCTAACGCAGAAGTTTTCCTTCTCTTACAGATATACAGGTAATATGTTCGAGTGCTGCTAACGAAATTCTAAAGTATTCAATAGAGATTCGTTGTACCAAACTTAATTCAGTAGAAGAATATACATGCTAGTCATATTTCTCAAGCTTATAAAGGTAAAGTTTTAACTGTGATTCCTTTTAAGATCTTGCTGTTAGAAAATTGAATTCTACTAGTAAAGATGATAGCTATTTTTCCTTCATGAAAGCAGGATTTAATATCTCTACGGAGTACTAAACCATTTGATATACTTACTAAATGCAAGTGTAAATGTGATAAATATTACTTATTTAGCACAGTAAGTATGGTAGGGTCACAACGTCAAAGATCTAATTTTAGTTGTTCATAAAAATGGATCACGCCATGATTGAATTGGCCAACTGCAAATTGTAAAAATGATGAGGAGGTTTAAGTACCAAACTTATACTTTTCTTAATTCAAGAAAAAGGTTTACTACATTGATACAGGTCACTTTTAAGGTCTTCCTTTAGTATTTAAAGATCTGTATTGTTTGGGATACTATTTCTATTCCATGGTCAATAATTAGATGGTAAAATCATAGATCATTTCCAGATTTATTATACTCAAAATCACTTTATGATTTTCATAACTATACTATCAAGCAAAGGAAGTTAACATATAAAAGCAAATTATCATATAATGATTGTATCATATCTTTCATAACCCTTGAGCTTGAATTTGACAAAAAGACTATTTGTCATAAAATGATTCTATAACTAGTAATAGGGTTGTTAATTTAAATGCAAGGGATTATCATAAAGTCAAGAGTAAAGTCATAATCATGATCAAATTATCACTTAACTTGATTATTATAATTCTATAGTCTTTATACTATTATTCTCCTTTACTAATACCTTCATTTGTGAACTAGGACAATATATAATGTAAAAAAAATAGATTTATATACAAGCCGCGCCATGGTAAACTATTATTTCTCTTTGCTCTTGTATCTTATTAACCAACATTACAACCCTCCATTCGTATATGTGTTAAACCAAACCATGAACAAACTCTACGTTATAATGTTTTCCAAACATTATTCTAATGTTTACATGATTGATTTTATAAAGCAGGTGGTTGACTATGGTGTGTCGAACCTTAAATAACCTCCACGATATGATTTGGGTTGCAAAATCATTGGGGATCTTGTTCCTGGAACTATAATTTTCCTACCCACTGCATGTCAATTATTAAAAGGATTACATGGGCTCTTTCCAGCCATGCACTGGCAGGTTAAAAAGGTTTGACTCAAACCCTAAATCGTCATTCCTCCACTGCCTTCGGGCCTCCGGTCGCTCTGCAAAAACCTCCTTGTCCGCTCCGTTGCTTGCACTGTCTGCTAGCAGTCAAAATGCTGGTTAAGCTCCTCATGGGCTCGTCTACTGTGTTGTGAGGAAATTACAATGATGAACAGCTTGTTGTTTGAACGTTGAGTAGTGTTGATTCTCTTAGGGTTTCTCCATTTGCACCCATTTCCTGAACTCTTTACTGTGTAGGTCGTTTCCTTAACTTGGTGCTGTGACTCATCCTCCGTCGTGACTGTTTACCTATCGTTCCAGCGAACTCTTTCTCTTTTGCTGTAAATGAAGGGTTCTATTTTCCTCATAGTGGTGGTCGTGTTGTTGTTCTTCAGAGGTCAAATTTCTGTAAACCAATAAGGTAATGTACAGGGTTATCCTTCGTTTTTATTTCAAAGAAATAATTTGAATAAACATCATTTTGCAAAGTTTTAATATTATGTTTTTCCTTCTTTACAGGGTTGGCCTTCTCTCCTTGGAGTGGAAGGTGCAAGACTTCAACGGCTGGCTACTCCCGGTAAGCCCGGTTTTCTCCATGGAGTTTTCCTCCTTGTTGGTCCTTTAGGCAGTCATGGGTTTTTCCCTCGTGGTTTGTAACCCTCGCAGTTAATTTGGTTCAGTTTAGTGAACCTAAACGCTATTAAAAGAGTTTCCACTCTTTGTTTAGCATGGGCTCTTTGGCTGAAGCCGAGACTGTGGTTTTAGGTCTTCATTTATTTACTATGTAATGTATACATATGTATTACTATTTGTACAGGCTGTATAAGATTCATTTTGTATAACATGTTTAAAGCCGTGAGGTGTAACTCCTTCCTTTTAATGAGCTCCAATGTATACTTTCATTTTGGTACGGTTTTTACCCTGAACTTGGAAATATGAAGCTGTCTATACAGTCTTCTTACAATATATCTTATTTACAGTTATAGTTTTGGACCAATTAGTTTTACTTTTGTTTCTTTTAAAACAAAAATATATATATATATATATATTGTGTAAGCTCGACCTTATGGTCCTTTATGAGTTCGGATACCTCCGATTCCTATAATTTGATATATGCCTTGTTACTATCTGTAAATTATTTATGGCATTAATAGGTAGGGTTTTCCTGTACATTAATAATATATATTGGTTATACTTTTCGAATTATAAAGTCTTAATGTTTTAATAATATTCTTTATGTAACTATCAGTGTAACCTTGGGTACAGGTTTATATATAAAAAAAATGTTGTTTAACAATGGCAGGTTAAGACATCACTGTGATTTCCAAATAATATTCTTTTTATACAGTAACTAAATAGGATAGTAATTGTTACTTATTATAATAACAATGGTACCCTACCTGGAATACTTATTACTTTTGTTGCTAGCTCGACTTAGGTTCCTTTATAAGTATATATAGTAATAATAATTTGTTCTCTATTTATAAAATACCTGCTGTTAATGTATTTTCAAAACTTACTATTTATTTACACTGCGCTTCTGCAATTATGAGGGTTTCTAGTTATGTTTTATATAAATATAGTTAAGCTCGTAGTCGAGCATTCTGTCACTCTGTTATTTTCTTACTGTTAATTATGTACTTGAATTTTTACTCTTAATATTTCTTTTATAAATTTACTGTCAAGGATTCTGTACTTAATTTATACCTTGACTTACCAGTTATTAAGAAATTGTAAGTGTTAACACATAGTTTATATCCTTCAATTTATATAGGGTCTTTATATTCTTATTTTATTTTAATAATGTTCTTAAGTACTATTTATTTACCTTGTAGTACAGAAGGTATAAATAGTTCCAGTTTATAATTAATGTAATAAGACATTACCTTAAGTGCAACAATGATAATACTCCTATATTGTATATAATAGAAGTTTATTGTTATTAATAAAATAAAGATATTATCTCTCCTGAGAGAACCAATGTTTCCATGGTTAATATTTAGTTTATTTTATAGCATTTTGTTATCTATTTCTTGTGCCATTTATGCTAAATACTTAATAAAGTTCTGTTAATATTTGGTTTGTCTGTTTGGTTATAATATATGTATATATATATACATATAAAAATCAAATAATATTACTTAGGA
This sequence comes from Pseudotsuga menziesii, assembly GCA_001517045.1. Classification (NCBI taxonomy): domain Eukaryota; kingdom Viridiplantae; phylum Streptophyta; class Pinopsida; order Pinales; family Pinaceae; genus Pseudotsuga; species Pseudotsuga menziesii. Next base: position 491,967 of record LPNX010723671.1, read on the forward strand.
TCTATCTCGTATAAATATATTTATTAGCATTCATTTACAATTTATGAGAAATAGAATAAGAGTTCTAGATAATGTTCGAGATTAGTCTAATAATAAGAAAGGAAAAATAATGAAATAATTACATCACTAATCTTACATAAAATTTAACACAGTTTGGTCTAACGGTAGAGTTTAAACAATATTTAATTACTCCTACTTTCAGTGTTGTTATTTCAACAGTTTAAAGTTAAATTCTTTAAACTGGAAGAAAAAAGTTGTAAGGCTTAAATCAGAGGTATACCTAGTCTAACCTTACTTCAGTACGACTATTATATTCTTCTATTTGTTTTAAAAATAAAAGGACTACTGAAAGTAAATACTTTATAAGGAAATAGTTTTTAACTATGAACTCACACAACTGTCAGGAAAATATCTTTTCTTAAAATAGATAAGAAACAATCTACTATTCTGCAATCTCATCATGATATCCTTGTTTAATTTTACCCATGTGCTGGAGTACGGTCTAGTAAAACCCAGATGAGGAAAAACACAGTGGGTTCTTATTTTTCATCAACAGATTTTATTACTGATAAATTAAAAGCATTTACATCACTAAACTAGCTAAATCTTTATATCATAAACTACAAACATAACATTCAACCATTCACAGTTAAGTGACAGAACCTGTTTAAACATGGACAACAACAGCAATGGGAGGTTGTTCCTCGCTACCAACTCCTGGAGAGCGCTCAAACAATGACTCCTCGGGACCCCCGAGCTTGCTCTGGTCTCCCTAGCTAGAACTAGGTGCAACAATAGTCAATTACAAGTCTTCATACTCAGTATCAAATCTGAACTTATCAGTAAGTTCTTCCAGCTAACAAGCTGTAACAACCAAGTTACTGCAACATTCCTCTCAGAACAACTTCCTTATTGTTTTTCCCTTTTTTCCCAAATGAATTTCCTGAATAGCATTCCACCTGAATGGTTCTTCTCTGGAAAATAACTGAGCAGCCTCAGCTCTATTCATTGGGTACTTTTAAAAGATTGCCTAGGTATTTTTGGGTTAGTTGTCATTTATTGAGCCACCTGCTCTAATCCCACTTTCTTGGGGGATCATGACCCCAATTATAGGGAAGTTGCCACCAGCAACTTAGGAAGTGTTTGAGGATGCTGCCACTTGTATTTTTCCCTCCACCTAGTTCCATCCAACAGTTTGACCAGTAACCTCTTATTAACAGCTCTCCCATGCTGTTGTCTCCACATTTTATTTATTAATAATAAAATATTCAGAATTGCAATCCACTTCTTTTGACTCTGTTGAGTCATCAGTTCCTACTTAGCATTAAATTTAACATAATTTCTTAGGAAATATAATTAAAACAATTAACCTTATTTTACAAAATTGGGGTATGTGACATACACACCCCCTTAAAATGTAACATCGTCCTCGATGTTACTTATTCTTCATCCTCTGCAACCTCCTAGAACAGATTCGGGTATACCTCCCGCATCTTACTTTCTAGTTCCCAAGTAGCCTCTTCAGGACTAAGGTGCTTCCATTGCACCTTCACCTGTCCAATGGTGTGGTTCCACAGAGTAATTTCCCTCCTCCCGAGGATACAGTCCAATTCCACTAGAATTTCTCCTTCCGGTTCCACCTATACAATATTCCAATCAACCACATGAGTAGCATCATGAACATACTTTTTCAAAACAGAGATATGGAAAACATTATGCAATTTCAAATTAGGTGGCAACGCTAGCTGATATTCAACTTGACCAATTCTAGATAAAATTTCATACGGACCACATTAGTGTGGTGCTAGCTTTGCACAACTCCCTAGTCTTAGAGAGATTTTCTTTGGTCTTACCTTTATAAACACGTGCTCACCCACCTGAAACTCCTTGGGAGTTCTTTTTGAATCTTCTTGGCTCTTTTGTCGATCCTGGGCCACATTCAAAGTTTCCTGCACTTGCTTCACAATCTCTTCCATTTCTTTTAATAATTCAGGTCCTAACACCAATCTATCTACTGGATTATTCCAAGAGATAGGAGTGTTGCATTTACTCCCATACGAAATTTCAAATGGACTAAACTTAGCTGATGACTGATAGTTATTATTATATGCAAACTCTACTAGATGCAAGTAGTCCTCCCACTTACCTGGCTGATCCTTAACATACATCCTTAACAAATCCTCCAGCACCCGATTCACTCTTTCAGTCTATCCATCTGTTTGAGGATGGAAGGAAGTGCTGAAATTCAGTGTTGTGTTTAATCCCTTAAACAAGGATTTCCGAAAATTCCCTGTGAATTTAGGATCTTTGTCTGAAATGATAACCTTTGGTACTCCATGTAACCGAAAAAATTGCTTTAAGAATATGTCAGCTATGTTGGCAGCCTTGTAAGTAGTTTTAATAGGAATGAAATGTGCTTCTTTGCTTAATTTATCTACCACCACCATAATTGAGTCATTTTGATTCTGATTTTTGGGCAATCCAGTAATAAAATCTAAGCTGATTACTTCCCATTTCCAACTAGGAATAGGCAAAGGTTGCAGTAAACCAGCTGGATGTTGGTGTTCAGTTTTCACTTGTTGATAGTCCAAACATCTAGCTATGTATTCAACTACTTCAGATTTCATATTAGGCCAGAAATATTCTTTTCTTAGTGTTTGTGCCAGAAATTGTTTCCAGGCTATAAAGAAACAAGCCAACACAATCTCAAAAAATTCAATCAAGTAAAATAGGTTTTTAGGGTTTCTGAAATGTTTTCTTGGTTGTAAATTTGGTGACAAATAGGGAATACACTCATGAACCAAATAAAAACTGAATCATAAGCAAGGAAAGACATAGATGCATCATATAATCACCATAATCCAACATAACATGATATTGAAGTTCATTCATAAAAGATAAGCATTACCAGCATACAAACATAGACCAGTAATGAATTTATCAGTTAAGCAACTAAACAAGTCAAAAAATGAAGCCAACATACAAACTGAAGGGTGAAAAGGATCATATATTTCATAATCTGTCATCAAATACATATAAGAGTTATGATACTTAGCTCACAAGAAATTCCAAAAGACCTCCTGAAGTGCTCCCAAAAATCGAACCCTTTTTCCTTTTCCTCATCTATCTAAATACTGCTTTTACAAAATCAGTTAGGGTGTAACCCTAACTGCCCTCAACCAACTCATCAATGGGATAAAACCATATTACAATTTACAAAATAGAATATTGTTTCTAAAACTTTAACAAAGTCTAACTAATTAAATTATTCCTCAAAAACATAACAAACAACTGACTGACTTGACAAACTCAAAGGTATTTTGCTACCTCAGCTAGTAAGGCTATTCCCTCCAAAGCTTGAGCCTTCTTTTTGGCTCTCTTTTTCCCATCTTCCATGTCTGCTAATCTTCTTGTGAGTTCTTCATTTTTCTTCTGTAGGCTTTCAACAGTCAGCTTCAAATCTGCACAATGCAAATCAGTGATTCTCTTCCTCTTTAGGGCTTCTTTGGATACTGCAGTCAACTCTTGAAAATGCTCATTAACTTCTTGCAAATCCTCTCTAAGTATTCTATTTGCTAGGATCATCCCATCATTCACTTCCAGCATGTAATCAATCTGATGTCTGTATTGTTTAATAGTTATTTGCAGGTTCTCTCTGTCTGAATCAAAAGGCTTCCCTATTATCGTATCTTGTACATCACTGGGCATCCATGGTATATTAAGCTTCTTGAAAATGCCTGCATATTCTTCTAACAAATCTATAGAACTATCAAGAATACTAGGGTTTTCCTGAGTGTTTGTTTCCTTAGGTATTGCTTCCTCTATCAACTGCTGATCTTCAGAATGAGAGACTTCGACCTCTTTTTTCTGTTGCTATTTTAACATTTCATTTTTGAACTCTAGAAAGACTGCTAATAATTTAGTCTCGGTGAGACTAAACTCTTCTGCTGACTTTAATGACTTTTTCCCTTTGCATGATGAGAAACTGGAGTTTTCATAAATGCTTCTTTATTAATTTTTGGTTTTCCATCTGAAGAATCATCATCAATTACTGCTACCTCCTTTGTATTTAATATTGGGTTTAACAATTTTTTCATATTCAATCTCAACTTGTTTCTTGGCCTAGTTTTATCCCTCCAACCTGGAGAACCTGGGGCCAACTCTCCTAGCATTTTCAACGTTCTTCCTTGATGTCTTACTGTAGCTAACTCTATGGCTATCACTTTGGTCTTCTTTTTCTTTGATTTCTATGCTTTATTTTTGTGTCTACAGTATTATGTGTGAGTATCAACCTTAGCTTCAGTTTTGGCAATGGATTCATCTTCCTCTAACAGATATCCCTCATCCTCAGACAGGATAGTGATGGGACTCCTTTGTTGGGCCTGAATGTCTTCTTCCTGTACAGCAACCTTTTCTGTGACAACAGTTTTATCTTCACTGAAAGTTTCTACTGGTGCCATATGTTGCATAGGTTGATCCTCCTCTTGTGTAAACAATGAATATTTACCTTTACTATCAACTGATAACTTTTGAGGTTCATTGTCATCCTTCAAAGGCTCTGGTGATTTTTCTAGTTTAATCTCTTTCTTGTCTTCAACTTTGATTTTCTGACCTAGTTTCCTAACTAGGGTTTTCCCCTTATCCACCTGTTTTTTGGTTTGCTGCTCCTCTTGCTTGATTTGAAAACCAGTCCAGAAAAGAAAATAATTCCATGACTTTCGTTCCTTTTGTAGAGCAGTACTAATGATGAGCTTAATCAAGCCATGGTGGAAGATGGATTGTGAAGTATGATCCTAATGCCCCTTGACTCTACTGGACATCTTCTGAAGAATTTTGAAAAGGAAGAAAAGAAGATTCATTTTGGATTCACCAACCATATGCTGTAAAAACCTAAAATGGTATTTGAAGACATAGGCATATATGCCTTCACAGGTAATATAGCTTTGCAAGATTTTAATGGGTTCCACCCACTCACTTCTAAAATTTTGGATTAGTATGCCTTTGCTCCAGTCTTGAGTAATATTAGGTAACAGGTACCTCTGGGCATCAAAAGTGAAAGGAAACTTTTTGAACCACTTTTCACCTTCATTTTTTATTCCTGTAGCTTCTGCAATTAGCTCCATAGTCAACTTGAACCTCAGTGTATCAAAAACTATCATGTCCTGGTTATAGCTTTTGGCAAACTAATAAGAGACTTCAATATTGTAGCCATCGATCTTTTTGAAGAAATCTAGCCACCCAGCATTCTGGAAAAGCTCTACACAACCTGGGAATTTCTCAATCCATCTTACATCAGTGGGCTCAACCCTATTTATTTTTCCACTTTTACCCATCAACTCTCAATGGCTGAAACTCTGTGTACTTCGGAGGTTCTGTTAATGATTTAACAGCTACATTTCCCTCCTCCAGCCTCTAAGGTTTTGATAGTCATATTTCCTCAATATTCCTTGACTGTTTTCTTTTTGTTTTTTAATGCAGGATAAGATTTACCACATGTTCAAGTGATTTAGGCCACAGAGAACTCCCTACTCATTAAAACTGCTGATGAAACTAGCTATCATCCAAAATGCTCATTCCAGATACCAAACCCTCTGGACTGTATAAAGACCCCCATATATTATAATGCTAATGAGAGCACCTTATGTCTCATTCATTTCCTGCCTCAACTTAGATTTAACAACAAAATCAGTCAGCTTTAGCACCTAATAAGACTACGTCTTCATGCAACTTCAAATGTTCAACTCCTTTGTTGCATTATTTACAGGTAGCAAATCAATTTGTGAAATTTGGATACCACAAAATGCACAGCTCTTCATCCTGTCATCTTTCCAAGTTTTGAAAAGGTAATGGTTCAATGTACTACTACCTTTCAACTTTCCACTCTCCACATCATCTCAAAACCTCTTAAAAAAATATCTCTTCAACAGGAATTTTGTTTAAAGGGATACCTTAATGCTTTTCTTAACCAATTTTAACAAAACAGAATTTACTGAGAAAGCCCCAATTTAGCAGACACTAACAGGCTATCACGGAATACCTCATTTATGTCTTACTGTAGTCGCTTAAAATCACTGATTGAGGTGTCTGATTTTCCAATTTAACTGAACAAGTGTCTTCGGATCTCCAATTTACGTCCAGCTGGCAAGATGAGAGAACCCTAATTTCCTGTGTAACTGTGAAAACCCCAATTCTGTTCTATAACATCAACTTCCGGTTTTTTTGGCAAATGTCGTTGCCCCACTAAATCTTCAACTTCATATTGCAAGTATGGAATAACTTCCCTCACATCAAAACTCAGTTTATGCCTCTATCTGTCATGATAAGTTACGTTCTAGCTGATGATTACCACGATTTCTTCCACGACACAAACACACCTGCTTTCATGATGATTACTGGTGCAACACGTATCCATACACTTTAAACATGCGATTAGTCACTTAGGAATCAAACTCATGCGAAAATTCAGCTTAAAAAACCATAATTTCTATGCGCGTGATATTCTTGTAGCGCCACTGTGTTAATTTTTCATGGTTGCGCTACAAGAATAATTTGAATTCAATTTTGGTGCAATTTTAAACCTTTTTTCCACTTTGCATGAGGTTTAAGTGATGTTTAAGTGATAACTATGCTCATGATGTAATTTATGAATCCATTATTCAACATAATGACCTTTAGAATCCTTTCAAAACTTAAAGGAAGAAAAATAATAAAAAACCTAAAGGCAAAAAACTTGACAATTTCACTAAAAAACCAAAATTTTCCAAAGTAAGTAAAAGAACAAACTCAAGCAAATAAGCAAAATTAGAATAAAATGGCAATCAAAATATAAAATTAAAAGAAACAAGTTCATGACTTAACATCTGGCTCTAGCTGCAGGATGAAGTCCTCCCTGTGAGGCTTCAAGAACCTATAGACCAGTGCCTTTTGTCTGCTATCTATTTGTCTACAAAATTTCCATTGGGCTATGGAGTCTTTATTATGCTTCACTCACATCGGTATGTACAATGAAAAGTGAAAATCTCCGTATAGACTGTAAAAATGCTTGAGGAATCGTCGATTGACTGGACTGGACAATTCCTCACCTTCCAGGGACTGCATGATAAAAGTATTATTCTCCAAAACCTTAGACACTAGGAAAGGGTGAAACCAGAGGTTGTCAAACTTACCATGCTTACCTTTTTGTTCTTTCCCTGCATCCCATCTTAAAACCATATCCCCAACTGAGAAAGTATTTTCTTTGATGTTCCTGTCAAATCTACTTTTGATCTTCAATCTGTACAACTGAGCCTTTTCATCTAGTTTTTCCCTACTCTGCCGCAACTCTATCATCTCATAAATCCTTCTCTACATATCATTCGGTTCTTCTTGGGAATTCTAGAGAAACTTCATTACTGGGATTCCCAATTGAACAGGGAAAACTGCCTCTGTACCATATACTAACTGAAAGGGAGAAGTTCCAATTGCTTGTTTCATTGTTATCCTATCATCCCATAATGCGTACTTCAGCATTGAATCCCATGATCTCTTGTTATGCTTGAGCAACTTCTTGATACTCTGAATGATGTTCTTATTTAAGGATTCAGCCAAACCATTACCCTGGGGATAGTAACGAGTTGAATGCTTCAGTAGGATGCCATTCTTTTCACAAAATGCTACCATTGCCTTATACTTGAAGGCCTTAGAATTATCTGTCACTAATTTCTGAGGACACCCAAACCTACTCAGGATATTTTCTTCAATGAATTCCATGATTACCTTGTCTGTAGCGTTCCTAGTAGGAGTGGCATCCACCCATTTGGTAAAAAAATATGTTGCAGTTAGAATCCATCAGTGTTGTCCTGAGGAAGCTAGATTTATTTCTCCAATAAAATCCAGACCCCATTGCTGAAAAGGAGAACTTACTGTAGTAGGTTTCAGGGGCAATGACAACAATTTCTGCTTGCCAGCAAATTTCTGACAAGGGATACAGGCTCTTACCTACTGATTAACATCTTCAAACAAAGAGGGCCAATAATATCCAGCTCTTAAAATATTGTATGCTGTTGTTTTCCAGTGTTTGTGATCTCCATAAGCACCTTCATGAGATTCAACAATTACACCTTCAATTTCAGATTTGTCTAAACATCTAAGTAGGATACCCCCTGGGTCCTTCCAGAACAACTGCTCTTCTACTAGACAATACTTAGTAGCTTTAAGTTTTAAAGATCTAGCAACTTTCCTATCCAAATGCTCAGGACATTGTAAAAACAACAGGAAATAAACAATGTATGCATACCATACTGATGATGAATAAAAGTCCATGATCTTCTCTTTTTCCAGTATTGCTTGATCTTCTTCCTGAGCTAATTCTTCAGTCATGACATGCAATCCCAGAGCCTAACAATTTGATTCAGCCAGGAGCTTGGCTAGACCTTGTCCCCTGACAAGCTTGGTAGGTCTAATCTCTACATCATATTCCATGATCTTAGCAATCCATCTGCCTCTTTTCCATTCACTATCAGGCTGTGTTAACACATATTTTATAGCAGCATTAGGTACAAATGACATAACTTTAGAATGCAGCACATAGATTCTGAAAATTTTTAAAGCCTTTACCAGAGCATAGGCCTACTTTTCTAAAATACTGTACTTCAGTTCAGAATCTCTGAGATTTTTACTGAAGAATGCAATAGGCTGTCCCAGTCCTTCTTTATTCTTCTGCAATAAAATAGCTACTATCGTATCTTCTGATGCAAATGAGAATGTAAGAAATTCTCTGGTAAAATCTGGGCTTACTAATATAGGAGCTTCAGTAAGAGCCACTTTAATTTTCTCAAATGCAGTCTTTGCCTCAGTGGTCCATCTAACTTCTTGATCCTTTTTCAGCATGGCTGTGATCTGTTTGATAGTTTCAGCAAGTTGGGTATAAACCAATGCAAAAAATTGATTTTACCAATGAATGATTGGACATCCTTTTTACTCCTTGGTAAACTTATCTTCAATATAGCTTTTACCCTTTCAGGATCAATTCTTATCCCATCAACAAACACCAAATGACCAAGCAATTTACCTTCCTGTACAACAAAGTGTGACTTCTTTGAATTTAAAGACAAACCAAATTTTCTGCACTTCAGGAAAGTCTGTTTCAAATGCTTCAAATGTTCATCATCTGACTGTGAGAAAATAGTGATATCATCTAAGTAGATTACCACAAATTTGTCCTTTTCTCCAACAAAAGCAATATCCATTGCTCTCTGAAATGTCGCTCCAGCGTTCATCAGACCAAAAGGCATCTTGTCATACATTAAAGTTCCCCAAGGAGTTGTAAAAGTTGTTTTCTCCTTATCATCAGGATGCATAGCAATCTAATTGTACCCTGAGAAACCATCCACCATAGAGATCCTCTGTGCCCCAACTACTTGCTGCAACACATGTTCAATCTTAGGCAGAGGGTAGTTATCTTTTAATGAAGATTTGTTCAAATTTATGAAATCAACGCACAACCTGATTTCCCCATTCTTTTTTCTGATGGGAACCAGATTAGCCACCCATGAAGAATACCTGAGAGGCACTATGATCTTTGCATCTAACAGCTTCTTCACTTCTTTTTCAATAACAGGAAACAAAGTTGGATTAATCCTCCTTAGTTTCTGATGAAAAGGTTTGACATTTGGTTTTAAAGGGACCCTATGCTGTATGATTCCTGTATCATAAGTTCTTAGTTCTTCATAAAACCATGCAAAAACATCTACATGCTCCTTTAGCAGTTTGATATACCTATTTCTTTGTTCAGCTGTAAGTGATTTAGAAATTTTGACCATTCTAGGATATTCTGCAGAACCAATATTACACTCTACCACATTCTCTTCTGAAGACTGAACCATAGGCTTTGAAGGTGTATCATCCTTTGTAAATATTCTTTCTAGAGGTACCAAACCTTTTGGGATGAATTTGCTTTTAAGTTCAATAATTTTATGTCCAGCTATCTCATCTTCAGCAATCTCATCCACCTGTCCCTCTTCATCCTCCTCTTGATCAATCAAAGAATTTGAAAACTCATGTGTAAGCTCTAGAAACCTTTTAATCTCAATGTCATCCTCGAACACTCTCCAGTGCTTTACATTATCAGGTATAGAGGGTCTGTACCTCACCTCAATGGGATACCTCAACTGAGTGGTCTTGGGGATTCTAAAGTGTGTGGCAGCCAAGGCCAATGAGTCTGCAGTATGATTATGATCTCTTGGAATATAGGTAATATTAAAAGCCACAAAATAATTTTCAAGCATATCCCATACCTCATTTCGATAGAGTTTCAGAAAACCCTGCTTCACTTGATAGTTTCTCTTCACCTGCTGAACAACTAATTCGGAGTCGCCAAATGCAGCAATCTGTTGAATGCCCAAATATTTAGCATCTTTTAATCCTAACAGCAAAGCTTCATATTCAGCAGTATTGTTAGTAGTAACAAACTCCAATTTATACATCATCTTTACTATTTCACCTCCAGGGGATATAAGAAGAACCCCTGCACCTACACCTTCTTTACAAGAGGAGCCATCAAAGTATAACTGCCACAACTCATCTTATTCTTCTCTGTTGTGTTTTACTGGTTGTTCCTTTTCAACCTGTAACAAACCAACAGTATTGTCTTCCTCACTTAAATGTAACATGCAAGCACCAAGGTATTTATCAACATCATACAGTGGATGATTGGTAGGGTTCTTGTCATCTGTTACAATGTAAGCAAACTGCAGCTCTCTATACAGCCTTCTGTTTTCTCCACCAAACATAGGAATGGTATCATATGATAGATCCATTTGTAAGGTCCCAACAACCTTCTTTTCCCAAGACCTTGAGAGAATTAAACCAAACTTTGGTGTAATATCAGCTACCACAACATCCATGATCACACTTCTCATGGGTAACTGAGCCAGGCTGACAACCATGTCCTTTATTACACCTAAACACTTCAATGCTTAGGAATCGAATGCATATAGATCATAATAAGGTTTAGTAATACTCAGACCCAAACCCTCCATAACAGTCTTTGGCATCAAATTATGTGAGGCTCCCGAATCTAACAAACAATTATGTATCATCTGTTCATGGACTGTCAGAGTGACATAGAATGGAGGTGAAGCACCTGCTTCATTTTCAGTCTTTTCAGCCAGGGCTGATCTAATGAAAATCCTGGGGTTTTCTTCTTGTAAATTTATTGTGTCTGGAACAGGCTGATTACTTGCTGAATTCATCGCCTTTAAAACTATTTCTTTATATGAAGGATTTTTTATTAATTCAGTTAAAGGTACAGGAATCTTTAACTTTCCTAATTCATTCTCCAAACTGAAATTCTGAATAGTTTTATTTACCTCTTCAACCTCTGTAGTCTTCTTTGGTTTTTCTGAAACTTGTTTCTTCTCGGTCACAGGGTCAGCTGGCTGCTTAGCAGGGACAGCTGCTCTCTTCTTTGGAATTTGCACCACCTGTTTTGGACCTGATCTCAAGTTCACAGTATTCTTAACTTCATTCTGACAGATAGCAGCAGTTACAGTAGTCTTTTCCAGCTCTGAATCATCCTCTGTTTCGAACATGTCAGCATCATAATATTCTGCATTGAGAAATTCTTCCTCAGTGACAAAACCCCCAGAAAATCCTTCTCCAAAATGATTCATATCTTGGTCAATCTCTTCGAAAAGTAGCTCTTTATCAACTTCTTCCTCATCAGCCACATTGTTCTGAAGAGGTGGTGCCACTCTTTGATCCTCATTTTCTCTTCTTTCTCACTGGATATCATTATTCCTACGTTCTCTAGGTATGAAGCGGGGAGCAAATTTCCTTCTAAACTGATTCTGATTATTAGGATTTCGTTCACCTTCTGGAACAGGCTTGCTGGAATTTTTCTCAAGCTCTAATTTGTTCAGTTTTGCAGTCAGAATCTTCACCAACTTAGCCATTTCATCAATTTTCCCTTCAGCAGAAAGTGAAGATGAACCTCCTGGGGATGCTTCTTTCTTTCCTTTCCTATCACACAGCTGCTAAGATGTTTCCTTATTTAGTCTATTGGAAGCCAATATGTTTGATTCTACTTCCAGAGCTGCATCTTGCATATTCAACAAAGAAATAGGTCTCCTTTCTCTGAGTAATAAAGAGAATTCATGATCGAAAGCATTTGCATATGTCAGTTTAGCTGATGTTTCTGTAGGCTTTATCTTAGCAGGAATTCTACTGTACATCTTGTTGAACCTCTTTGAAAAATTTGCAATAGTCTCATCCTTTTTCCTCCTAAGATCTCCAAACTCAGTTATGTAGTATGTATGGTCTTTAGTGTCCCCCCATTGTCTCATGAATATATCACGAAGTTCTTCAATGATAGTGATGGAGTTAGCAGGAAACTCTCTGAACCACTTCCTTGCTTCTCCATCAAGGCTCTGAACAAACACTCTCATCCATACATCCTTAGCCTCAATATTTTGGTTATCAGCATAACTGAGGAAAGCTTCCCAATGTTCTTCAGCTATGGTTTCCCCTTATCCATTGAATCTAGGAAAATATTTCTGATAGTCACCCCCAGGAAGTGCATGTAAAGGCTGAGGCAAGACCCATGGTGCATATTTGGCTACAACCATCCGGTCCATCATGTCTATGGGCTGATTTTGGGCTGCCATTTTTGGACTGACTGATTTTGATGATGAAGAAGTTTGGCTAGAACTTGACTGAAAGGGGTTTTTTCCTACTTTCAATTGAAAAAGAGGTATTTTACCAAGAGAGGCAGCTTTAGCTTTTATGAAGGATTGAGGATTGGTAAAAATTTGGAAACTACTGTCAGGAATTGTTGGTTTTACCCAAGGTGAAGTTTCCTCTTCTTTCTTCGACACAGATGAAGCTAATGAACCATTCAACTGTTCAGGGTCAAATAGGGAGGGTAATGAATGAGATCTTATAATATTTCTTGCCATCCTTAATATCTGTTCAGGATCTGTAACACCCAATTGCAATGGTGAAGTAGGTCTGTTCCTAGTTCCCACTCCTCTAGAAGCCACTGTGACAAATCTGGTGAAAAATAGTCTTAAAATGTGCTGGTTTAAGTTCACCTCTTAAAACCAGTAAAACTGATAAGTATCCCAGGGAAAATATGTCTTTGACTTTGTCCCCGGAAACGGCACCAAAGATGTTTGTGCCAGAAATTGTTTCCAGGCTATAAAGAAACAAGCCAACACAATCTCAAAAAATTCAATCAAGTAAAATAGGTTTTTAGGGTTTCTAAAATGTTTTCTTGGTTGTAAATTTGGTGACAAACAGGGAATACACTCATGAACCAAATAAAAACTGAATCATAAGCAAGGAAAGACAGAGATGCATCATATAATCACCAGAATCCAACAGAACATGATATTGAAGTTCATTCATAAAAGATAAGCATTACCAGCATACAAACATAGACCAGCAATGAATTTATCAGTTAAGCAACTAAACAAGTCAAAAAATGAAGCCAACATACAAAGTGAAGGGTGAAAAGGATCATATATTTCATAATCTGTCATCAAAAACATATAAGAGTTATGATACTTAGCTCACAAGCAAGTCCAAAAGACCTCTTGAAGTGCTCCCAAAAATCGAACCCTTTTTCCTTTTCCTCATCTATCTAAATACTGTTTTTACAAAATCAGTTAGGGTGCAACCCTAACTTCCCTCAACCAACTCATCGATGGGATAAAACCATATTACAATTTACAAAATAGAATATTGTTTCTAAAACTTTAACAAAGTCTAACTAATTAAAATATTCCTCAAAAACATAACAAACAATTGACTGACTTGACAAAATTAAAGGTCTTTTGCTGCCTCAGCTAGTAAGGCTATTCCCTCCAAAGATTTAGCCTTATTTTTGGCTCTCTTTTTCCCATCTTCCATGTCTGCTAATCTTCTTGTGAGTTCTTCATTTTTCTTCTGTAGGCTCTCAACAGTCAGCTTCAAATCTGCACAATGCAAATCAGTGGTTCTCTTCCTCTTCAGGGCTTCTTTGGATACTACAGTCAGCTCTTGAAAATGCTCATTGAATCCTTGGAAATCCTCTCTAAGTCTTCTGTTTTCTAGGATCAACCCATCATTCACTTCCTGCATGTAATAAATCTAATGTCTGTATTGTTTAATAGTTCTTTCTAGGTTCTCTATGTCTGAATCAAAAGGCTTCCCTGTTATGGTATCTTGTACATCACTGGGCATCCATGGTATATTAAGCTCTTGAAAATGTCTACATCTTCTTCGAACAAATCTGTAGAACTATCAAGAATACTAGGGTTTTCCTAAGTGTCTGTTTCCTTAGGTATTGCTTCCTCTATCAACTGCTGATCTTCAGAATGAGAGACTTCGACCTCTTTTTTCTAATGCTTTTTTAACATTTCATTTTTTAACTCTAGAAAGACTGCTAATAATTTAGTCTCGGTGAGACTAACTTCTTCTGCTGACTTTAATGACTTTTTCCACTTTGCATGATGAGAAACTGGAGTTTTCAGAAATGCTTCTTTCTTAATTTTTGGTTTTTCATCTGAAGAATCATCATCAATTACTGCTACCTCCTTTGGATTTAATCTTGGGTTTAACAATTTTTTCATATTCAATCTCAACTTGTTTCTTGGCCTAGTTTTATCCCTCCAACCTGGAGAACCTGGGGCCAACTCTTCAATCATTTTCAAAGTTCTTCCTTGATGTCTTACTATAGCTAACTCTATGGCTATCACTTTTGTCTTCTTTTTCTTTGATTTCTCTGCTTTATTTTCGTGTCTACAGCATTCTGTGTGAGTATCAACCTTAGCTTCAGTTTTGGTAATGGATTCATATTCCTCTAAAAGATATCCCTCACCCTCAGACAAGATAGTGATGGGACTCCTTTGTTGGGCCTGAATGTCTTCTTCCTGTACAGCAACCTTTTATGTGACAGCAGTTTTATCTTCACTGAAAGTTTCTGCTAGTGCCATATGTGGCATAGGCTGATCCTCCTCTTCTGTAAACAGTGAATATTTACCTTTACTGTCAACTGAGAAATTTTGAGGTTCATTGTCATCCTTCAAGGGCTCTGGTGCTTTTTCTAGTTTAATCTCTTTCTTGTCTTCAACTTTGATTTTCTGACCTAGTTTCCTAACTAGGGTTTTCCCCTTATCCACCTGTTTTTTGGTTTGCTGCTCCTCTTGCTTGATTTGAAAACTAGTCCAGAAAAGAAAATAATTCCATGACTTCCCTTCCTTTTGTAGAGCAGTACTAATGATGAGCTTAATCAAACCATGGTGGAAAATGGATTGTGAAGTATGATCCTGATGCCCCTTGACTCTACTGGACATCTTCTACAGACTTTTGAAAAGGAAAAAAGGAAGATTCATTTTGGATTCACCAACCATATGCTGTAAAAACCTAAAATAGTATTTGAAGACATAGGCATATCTTCCTTCACAGGTAATATAGATTTGCAAGATTCTAATGGGTTCCACCCACTCACTTCTGAAATTTTGGGTTAGTATGCCTTTGCTCTAGTCTAGAGTAATATTAGGTAACAAGTACCTATGGGCATCAAAAGTGAAAGGAAACTTTTTGAACCACTTTTCACCTTCATTTTTTATTCCTGTAGCTTCTGCAATTAGCTCCATAGTCAACTTGAACCTCAGTGTATCAAAAACTATCATGTCCTGGT
The DNA here is from genome assembly GCA_001517045.1 of Pseudotsuga menziesii. Lineage (NCBI taxonomy): Eukaryota > Viridiplantae > Streptophyta > Pinopsida > Pinales > Pinaceae > Pseudotsuga > Pseudotsuga menziesii. The sequence continues at coordinate 507,628 of LPNX010723671.1, forward strand.
TATAGCTTTTGGCAAACTGATAAGAGACTTCAGTATTGTAGCCATCGATCTTTTTGAAGAAATACAACCACCCAGCATTATGGAAAATCTCTACACAACCTGGGAATTTCTCAATCCAGCTTACATCAGTGGGCTCAGCCCTATTTATTTTGCCACTTTTACCCATCAACTCTCAATGGATGAAACTCTGTGTACTTCTAAGGTTCTGTCAATGATCTAACAGTTGCTTTTCCCTCCTCCAGCCTCTAAGGTTTTGATAGTCATCTTTCCTCAATCTTCCTTGACTGTTTTCTTTTTGTATTTTAATGCAGGATAAGCTTTACCACAGGTTAAATTTATTTAGGTCACAGAGAACTCCCTACTCATTAAAACTGCTAATGAAACTAGCTATCATCCAAACTGCTCATTTCAGATACCAAACCCTCTGGATTGTATAAAGACCCTCGTATATTATAATGCTAATGAGAGCACCTTATGTCTCATTCATTTCCTTGCTCAACTTATATTTAACAACAAAATCAGTCAGCTTTAGCACCTAATAAGACTAGGTATTCATGCAACTTCAAATGTTCAACTCCTTTGTTGCATTATTTACAGGTAGTAAATCAATTTGTGAAATTTGGATACCACAAAATGCACAGCTCTTCATCCTGTCATTTTTCCAGGTTTTGAAAAGGTAATGGTTCAATGTACTACTACCTTTCAGCTTTCCACTCTCCACAGCATCTCAAAACCTCTTAAACAAATATCTCTTAGGAAAGAATTTTGTTTAAAGGGATACCTTAATGCTTTTCTTAACCAATTTTAACAAAAAAAACTTTACTGAAAAAGCCCCAATTTAGCAGACACTAACAGGCTATCACGGAATACCTCATTTATGTCTTACTGTAGTCGCTTAAAATCACTGATTGAGGTGTCTGATTGTCCAATTTAACTAAACAAGTGTCTTCGGATCTCCAATTTACGTCCAGCTGGCAAGATGAGAGAACCCTAATTTCCTGTGTAACTGTGAAAAGCCCAATTTTGTTTTATAACAGTAACTTCCAGTTTTTTTGGCAAATTTCATCGCCCCACTAAATCTTCAACTTCGTATTGCAAGTATGGAATAACTTCCCTCACATCAAAACTCGGTTTATGCCTCTATCTGTCATGATAAGTTGCGTTCTAGCTGATGATTACCACGATTTATTCCACGACACGAACCCACCTGCTTTCATGATGATTACTGGTGCAACACGTATCCATACACTTTAAACATGTGATTAGTCACTTAGGAATCAAACTCATGCAAAAATTCAGCTTAAAAAACCATAATTTGTATGTGCGCGATATTATCGTAGTGCCACTGTGTTAATTTTTCATGGTTGCGCTACAAGAATAATTTGAATTCAATTTTGGCACAATTTTAAACCTTTTTTCCACTTTGCATGAGGTTTAAGTGATGTTTAAGTGATAACTACGCTCATGATGTGATTTTTGAATCCATTATTCAACATAATGACCTTTAGAACCCTTTCAAAACTTAAAGGAAGAAAAACAATAAAAAAGCTAAAGGCAAAAAACTTGACAATTTCACTAAAAAACCAAAATTTTCCAAAGTAAGTAAAAGAACAAACTCAAGCAAATCAGCAAAATTAGAATAAAATGGCAATCAAAATATAAAATTAAAAGAAACAAGTTCATGACTTAACACTTAGCATGGTTACAGTCTTTTGGTAACCTGGATGTCCTGAGTAAGGTGTTTTATGGACTTCGTCTAGAATTTACAACTTAACCTTAGGCACATTAGGCACATATAGTTTATCCTTAAATAATAAAAATCCATCTTTATTTAAACTATAACCTTTTATTAAGCTTTCTGTAGGTTTCTCTTTAGCTGTAACTTGTAATTTTTGATAAATTTCATCCCGTTTTACCCCTTCAGTAAGCTGTTCATTTAAATCAGAAGCATAAGTGTTGATTGCTGCTGTATAATTCAGCTTTGTGTTTCTGCTTAAAGCATCAGCCACCTTATTTTATTTACCCTTTATGTGTTGGATTTCAAAATCATATTCACTCAAGAAGGATAACCACCTTGCTTGTCTTGCATTTAAGTTGGGCTGATCTAAAAGGTATTTCAGGCCTTTATTATCAGTCATTAAAATAAATTTTTTGCCTATTAAATGATGTCGCCACATTTTTAAGGCATATATAACAACCGCATGTTCTAGATCATAAGTCACGTAATTCTTTTCGTGGGTTTTTAACTTCCTGAACTCATAGGCAATGACATGCCCGTCTTGAGTCAGCGCACCGCCTAAACCGTCATTACGGGCATCTGTGCATACCACGAAATCCTTATTAGGATCTGCTATTCTTAGAATAGGCGCACTTGTTAATAAGGTTTTTAATTTCTTAAAACTTTCTTCACAATTTAAGTTTCGATTGAATTTCTTGCCTTTCTTTTGCAAAGAAGTGATCGGATTAGCTATTTTTGAAAATCCTTCAATAAATCTCTGGTAATAACCGGTAATTTCCATGAATGACCTAACATCTGTTACGTTTTTTGGAACCAGCCAATCTTCGATTGCCCGAATCTTTTCAGGGTCAACTGAAATCCCTTCCTTAGTCACTACATGACCTAAGCACTGGATTTCATCCTTAAAGAAGTCGCACTTGCTAAACTTCGTGAAGAGCTGTTGCTCTCGCAGCTCTTGTGAAACTATCCTTAGGTGTTCTTTATGTTCTACTTCAGTTTTAGAGTAAATTAAGATGTCATCGATAAATACGACAACAAATTTATCTAAATATTTGTGCATTATATTATTCATTAAGCACATAACGACAGCTGGGGCATTAGTTAGCCCAAATGGCATTACGACAAACTCGTAGTGTCCATGCCTTGTTCTGAAGGTTGTGTTAAAGATATCCTCATCTTTAATTCTTACCTGATGATATCCTGACCTCGGGTCTATCTTTGAGAACACCGTAGCTCCACGTAGCTGATCAAATAGATCATCTATGCGAGGCAATGTATATCTGTTTTTAATAGTCATCTTGTTTAGTTGACGGTAGTCTATGCATAATCGCATAGTTTCATCCTTCTTTTTGACAAAGATGACCGGTGCTCCCCAAGGGGACACACTTGGTCGAATGTACTTCTTATCTATTAATTCTGTTAACTGTGATTTTAGCTCATTAAGTTCTAAAATATTCATACGATGCGGAGCTTTCGAGCTAGGTACAGCACCTGGCACCAGCTCAATAGTGAAATCCAATTCCCTCCTAGGAGGTAATCCTAGAATTTCTTCTGGGAAAACATCAGTAAATTCATTTAAAACAGGAATATCTTCTATTTTTAACTTATCCATTTCATATTTACTTTCCTTATCTGTAATAGTTACAGCATAGGCTTTACACCCTTTCCTGACTGCTCTTTTAAGTTGTAAAGCAGAAATCTGCCTAATTACAGTTTTTCTAGGAATACCTTTAACCGTTACTGGTTATTCATTACTATTTACGCACGTAAAGGTTTTATCGTAACAGTTTAAAACTACCTTATGCTGCTCTAACCAATCCATGCCAATCAGTAAATCATATGAGCCAAGTGGAAAAACATTAATCTTAACTGTAGTTTTAAAATCATCCATAAATAAAGCACATTCTTTCACATAACAGGTTACTTTCCTTTTTGCCCCAGTGGCTAATTGAACTAACCAGGAACTATCAAACTTTTCAACAGACAATTTACACTTTTCCACTATCTGAGGTGCAATGTAACTAAGACTAGATCCTGGATCAATTAAAATGGTTACAGGGGTTTGGTTAACCATACCTTCCACTTCCACCATGGAAGTCTGATAGTCAGCTTGGAAGTTCTCCAATGCTGCATTTATTCTGGGCATAGTCCTGGTAATTTCTCCAACAGTCATTTCCTCCTGCATAGTGTGAATATTGCTGACTGACTTTTTCCAATTTGGGCAAACCGAGGCATAGTGCGGGCCATTGCATTCCCAGCACTTAACATGCTCCTTTTGTTCAAAACTCTTAGTGAAATTCCCATGATTGTTTGCAGCTTCCTTGCCCTTGAAATTACTCGAATTATTGGATGCACCATTTCTATTTCCCTGGAAATTTTTATTGTTAGAATAATTTCTGTTCTTATTATTCTTGAAATTATTCTGGGGTACAAATTCTTTCTTCTTAAAATCAGGCTGATTGTTGTTCTTTTTAGCCTTCCAGTTGGCTATACCTTCTTTCTTCTTGTTCTGCTCAAAACAGAAATTTGCCTTCCTCATGGCTTCTTCCAGAGTCTTCGGGTTATCATACTCAATTCTTTCCTTGATATGGTATGGTAGACAACTGAGAAACCGCTGCACTTTAGGTTTCTTGTCTACTAAGTAAGGTACATACCTCAGCAAGCTTAAGAATTTACTGTTTAAATCCTTCATAGTCATGGAACCTAACTTCAATTCGCAAAATTCTTTAGCTCTTTCTTCATAATATTGTTCGGACAGAAATTTCTTCTTGAAGTACCTTTTAAAAGTACTCCAATTAACTTCTTTTTCCTTGATACCCTTGACTCTTTTCATATCTTGCCACCATATGTCTGTTTTTCCAGAGAGATTATAGATTTCCATTCTTGCCTTCAGCTGATTTGAATAGTTGTATATCTGAAAATACTTCCTCATCCCTGAGATAACCAGGACTCGGATTCTTCCCCTTTTTCGGTCTCTCCGTCGAAAGTTGGGGGCTTTATATTTTTAAACTCCCTGAAAATCTCTTCATATGGTCTATACTTCTTCTTTCTGTCATACAACTTAGCCTCACTACTGTCACTAGTAGTGTGGTAGCTTTGTTGTTCCCTGAACCCTTCAGATGATGAACTGCTTTCAGCTTTAGCCAGCTTCATCTTTTTAGATCCTTTTTGATGGCTAGCTTCCTCAGATTCGGATCTTTTGCTCCTCCCTTCAGTCTGGAATTTTTCCATCAAAATTTGGTTCAACTCTTCCTCAGTCTTCAAAATCCTCTCATTGTCCTTCTTGACTGATTCCATTTCATATTCAAATCCTTTATAGTCTACATCAGCTCTGAGGAGTGAGCAGTTACCTCTTCTAACATAGGTTCTCTGGACAATTGTCTTGTCTCTGTGTTTGGAGACTCATCCTGAACATATTCTCCTAGTTTCTCCATACCTGTCTGTTAAATTCAGAAAAAAGAAATTTTCTGTTCTTTACATAAAACAAAATATAGGTTAGTACATTATTTTACTATTCTATAGAAACTAGTTGGGCCACATCAAGGCCTAGTCTTTGAACCATGCTCTGATACCACATGTCAAAACCCCAAATTTTTTGAATTTTTTTTTTTTAAATGCATCTCATTAACATAAATGCGGTTAACTAATCATTTAATTAGTTATAAATTACCACATTCCTTATCTGAAATTATCTGTTGGTTATGCCTTTTCTTAAAGAATAGTTTACTTTCAGTTACTAATTGTTTTCCGTTTGCGACCTCAAGGTGGGAATGTCATGAAAAACTGGGCTTACTTAGCTTCCGAGCTAACGCAGAAGTTTCCTTCTCTTACAGATATACAGGTAATATGTTCGAGTGATGCTAACGAAATTCTAAAGTATTCAATAGAGATTCGTTGTACCAAACTTAATTCAGTAGAAGAATATACATGCTAGTCAGATTTCTCAAGCTTATAAAGGTAAATTTTTAACTATGATTCCTTTTAAGATCTTGCTGTTAGAAAATTGAATTCTACTAGTAAAGATGGCAGCTATTTTTCCTTCATGAAAGCAGGATTTAATATCTCTACAGAGTACTGAACCATTTGATGTACTTACTAAATGCAAGTGTAAATGTGATAAATATTACTTATTTAGCACAGTAAGTATGGCAGGGTCACAACGTCAAAGATCTAATTTTAATTGTTCATAAAAATGGATCACGCCATGATTGAATTGGCAACTGCAAATTGTAAAAATGATGAGGAGGTTTAAGTGCCAAACTTATACTTTTCTTAATTCAAGAAAAAGGTTTACTACATTAATACAGGTAACTTTTAAGTTCTTCCTTTAGTATTTAAAGATCTGTATTGTTTGGGATACTATTTCTATTCCATGGTCAATAATTAGATGGTAAACTCATAGATCATTTCCAGATTTATTATACTCAAAATCACTTTATGATTTTCATAACTATACTATCAAGCAAAGGAAGTTAACATATAAAAGAAAATTATCATATAATGACTCTATCATATCTTTCATAACCCTTGAGCTTGAATTTGACAAAAAGACTATTGTCATAAAATGATTCTATAACTAGTAATAGGGTTGTTAATTTAAATGCAAGGGATTATCATAAAGTCAAGAGTAAAATCATAATCATGATCAAATTATCACTTAACTTGATTATTATAATTCTATAGTCTTTATACTATTATTCTCCTTTACTAATACCTTCATTTGTGAACTAGGACAATATATAATGTAAAAAAAAATAGATTTATATACAAGCCACGCCATGGTAAACTATTATTTCTCTTTGCTCTTGTATCTTATTAACCAACATTACAACCCTCCATTCGTATATGTGTTAAACCAAACCATGAACAAACTCTACGTTATAATGTTTTCCAAACATTATTCTAATGTTTACATGATTGATTTTATAAAGCAGGTGGTTGACTATGGTGTGTCGAACATTATAGAACCTCCACGATATGATTTGGGTTGCAAAATCATTGGGGATCTTGTTCATGGAACTATAATGTTCCTACCCAGTGCATGTCAATTATTAAAAGGATTACGTGGGCTCTTTCCAGCCATGCACTGGCATGTTAAAAAGGGTGACTCAAACCCTAAATCGTCATTCCTCCACTGCCTTCAAGCCTCCGGTCGCTCTGCAAAAACCTCCTTGTCCGCTCTGTTGCTTGCACTGTCTGCTAGAAGTCAAAATGCTGGTTAAGCTCCTCATGGGCTCATCTACTGTGTTGTGAGGAAATTACAGTGATGAACAGCTTGTTGTTTGAACGTTGAGCAGTGTTGATTCTCTTAGGGTTTCGCCATTTGCACCCATTGCCCAAACTCTTTACTGTGTAGGTCGTTTCCCTAACTTGGTGTTGTGACTCGTCCTACGTCGTGACTAGTTACCTATCGTTCCAGCGAACTCTTTCTCTTTTGCTGTAAATGAAGGGTTCTATTTTCCTCATAGTGGTGGTCGTGTTGCTCTTCTTCAGAGGTCAAATTTCCGTAAACCAATAAGGTAATGTACAGGTTATACTTCGTTTTTCTTTCAAAGAAATAATTTGAATAAACAGCATTTTGCAAAGTTTTAATATTATGTTTTTCCTTCTTTATAGCGTTGGCCTTTTCTCCTTTGTGTGGAAGGTGCGAGACTTCAACGGCTGGCTACTCCCGGTAAGCTTGGTTTTATCCATGGTATTTTCCTCCTTGCTGGTCCTTTAGGCAGTCATGGGTTTTTCCCTCGTGGTTTGTAACCCTCGCAGTTGCTTTGGTTCAGTTTAGTGAACCTAAACGCTGTTAAAAGAGTTTCCACTCTTCGTTTAGCATGGGCTCTTTGGCTGAAGCCGAGACTGTGGTTTTAGGTCTTTATTTATTTACTGTGTAATGTATACATATGTATTACTGTTTGTACAGGCTGTATAAGATTCATTTTGTATAACCTGTTTAAAGCCGTGAGGTGTAACTCCTTCCTTTTAATGAGCTCCAATGTATACTTTCATTTTGGTAGGGTTTTTACCTTGAACTTGGAAATATGAAGCTGTCTATACAGTCTTCTTACAATATATCTTATTTACAGTTACAGTTTTGGACCAATTAGTTTTACTTGTGTTTCTTTTAAAACAAAAATATATATATATCGTGTAAGCTCGACCTTATGGGCCTTTATGAGTTTGGATACCTCTGATTTCTGTAATTTGATATATGCCTTGTTACTATCTGTAAATTATTTATGGCATTAATAGGTAGGGTTTTCCTGTACATTAATAATATATATTGGTTATACTTTTCGAATTGTAAAGTCTTAATGTTTTAATAATATTCTTTATGTAACTGTCAGTGTAACCTTGGGTACAGGTTTATATATATAAAAAATGTTGTTTAACAATAGCAGGTTAAGACATCACTGTGATTTCCAAATAATATTCTTTTTATACAGTAACTAAATAGGATAGTAATTGTTACTTATTATAATAACAATGGTACCCTATCTGGAATACTTATTACTTGTGTTGCTAGCTTGGCTTAGGTTCCTTTATAAGTATATATAGTAATAATAATTTGTTCTCTGTTTATAAAATACCTGCTGTTAATGTATTTTCAAAACTTACTATTTATTTACAATACGCTTCTGCAATTATGAGGGTTTCTAGTTATGTTTTATATAAATATAGTTAAGCTCGTAGTCGAGCATTCTGTCACTCTGTTATTTGCTTACTGTTAATTATGTACTTGAATTTTTACTCTTAATATTTCTTTTATAAATTTACTGTCAAGGATTCTATACTTAATTTATACCTTGGCTTACCAATTATTAAGAAATTGTAAGTGTTAACACATAGTTTATATCCTTCAATTTATATAGGGTCTTTATATTCTTATTTAATTTTAATAATGTTCTTAAGTACTGTTTGTTTACCTTGTAGTACAGAAGGTATAAATAGTTCCAGTTTATAATTAATGTAATAAGACATTACCTTAAGTGCAACAATGATAATACTCCTATATTGTATATAATAGAAGTTTATTGTTATTAATAAAATAAAGATATTATCTCTCCTGAGAGTACCAATGTTTCCATGGTTAATATTTAGTTTATTTTATAGCATTCTGTTATCTATTTCTTGTGCCATTTATGCGAAATACTTAATAAAGTTCTGTTAATATTTGGTTTGTCTTTTTGGTTATAATATCTGTATATATATACATATAAAAATCAAATAATATTACTTAGGATCTATCTCGTATAAATATATTTATTAGCATTCATTTACAATTTATGAGAAATAGAATAACAGTTCTAGATAATGTTCGAGATTAGTCTAATAATAAGAAAGGAAAAATAATGAAAAGATTACATCACTAATCTTACATAAAATTTAACATAGTTTGTTCTAACGGTAGAGTTTAAACAATATTTAATTACTCCTACTTTCAGTGTTGTTATTTCAACAGTTTAAAGTTAAATTCTTTAAACTGGAAGAAAACAGTTGTAAGGCTTAAACAGCAGGTATACCTAGTCTAACCTTACTTCAGTACGACTATTATATTCTTCTATTTGTTTTAAAAATAAAAGGACTACTGAAAGTAAATAATGTACAAGGAAATAGTTTTTAACTATGAACTCATACAACTGTCACTAAAATATCTTTTCTGAAAATAGATAAGAAACAATCTACTATTCTGCAATCTCATCATGCTATCCTTGTTTAATTTTACCCCTGTGCTGGAGTACGGTCTGGTAAAACCCAGATGAGGAAAAACACAGTGGGTTCTTATTTTTCATCAACAGATTTTATTACTGATAAACGAAAAGCATTTACATCACTAAAGCAGCTAAATCTTTATATCATAAACTACAAACATAACATTCAACCATTCACAGTTATTAAAACAAAGACAATTAAGTGACAAAACCTGTTTAAACATGGACAACAACAGCAATGGGATGTTGTTCCTCCCTACCAACTCCTGGAGAGCGGTCAAACAGCAATTCCTCAGGACCCTCGAGCTTGCTCCGGTCTCCTTGGATGGAACTAGGTGCAGCAATAGTCAATTACCAGCCTTCATACTCAGTATCAAATCTTAACTTATCAGTAAGTTCTTTCAGCTAACAAGTTGTAACAACCAAGTTACTGCAACATTCCTCTCATAACAACTTCCTTACTGTTTTTCCCTTTTTTCCCAAATGAATTTCCTGAATAGCATTCCACCTGAATGGTTCTGCTCTGGAAAATAACTGAGCAGCCTTAGCTCTATTCATTGGGTACTTTTAAAATATTGCCTAGGTATTTTTGGGTTAGTTGTCATTTATTGAGCCACCTGCTCTGATCCCACTTTCTTGGGGGATCATGACCCTAATTATAGGGAAGCTTGCACCTGCAACTTAGGAAGTGTTTGAGGATGCTGCCACTTGTCTTTTTCCCTCCACCTAGTTCCATCCACCAGTTTGACCAGTAACCTCTTATTAATAGCTCTCCCATGCTGTTGTCTCCACATTTTATTTATTAATAATAAAATATTCAGAATTAGATTCCACTTCTTTTGACTCTGCTGAGTCATCAGTTCCTACTTAGCATTAAATTTAACATAATGTCTTAGGAAATATTATTAAAAAAATTAACCTTATTCTACAAAACGGGGGTATGTGACACCTACACAGAGGATAGGCCTACAACCAACATGAAAAAGGGATGGCTCTCTAGAACTTCTTGTGACAAGAAGAATGAAGAGATAGCACCATTTGATTGAGATAGCGGAAGCAGTGATGATGATGATGATCCAGTGACGATCTAGATCAAGTGATGATCTAGACTTGATGATGATCCAGTCACGATCCAGATCAAATGATTATCTAGACTTGATGATGATCCAATGATACTCCTGATCAAGTGATGATCCAAACTTGATGAAGATGACTTGACAATGAATATGACTTGACGATGAAGATGACTTGAAGATGAAGATGAATTGATGATGATCCAGATGATACAGAGAAGAATACTTGTGCTGATAAATTGTGTTGAGACAATACCTTCATAGTTAAGAGGGAATGTTGATGTATTTGTAACTTAGGAATGTATTCACTTGTATATCTTATGTATTGTACCCCGATGTCTATTCTAGGAAGTATCTATAATGTAATTGAGTGATGTCATACCTCGATGTTCCGATCGAGACATTCAATAAAGTAAACAAGTCATGTAAAGTCATTGAGGTTAACCCTCCATTCTAAGTCAGGGCAATAGTCCCCACAATTGTGTCAAGGTTAACCCTCCTTATTAATCGGAGTGAAAAGTCCCCACAGTTGTGGGGCACTAGGTTTATTGGACTCTCCTAGAGATGTCGGCCCTAGTAAGTAATTGTTAAGTGGGGCCGACATGTTGAAGTGGACATTAAGTGAATGAAATAATATAAATAGAGATTGTTCATCTCTATTTATCACACACACACTCACTCACTGGGGTGCATGAGTGAGAAAGGAGAAGCTCTCTCAAGTGAGAGAGAGAGAACAAGTTGTTGGAGATCATCTTTATGTTTTCAGGTTTTACTACTGCCATTGGTGCTCATTCTATCTCTGAGGAAGTTGCAGGGTTTTCTCCTTTATGGTTTCTCCGAGGAAAATTATGTGGGTCTCTTGTCTCTTGTATTTATTGTTGTGCATGTTATTCTCTCAGATAAGATCCTAAGATCATATTGCTTAAATGATAAAAATCTAACAGGATTTGTCATACAACCCGTAGTTGATTGGAAGCCTTCCACAAACCTTGGGAAACTTGACTAAACTAAAAAACTTGTGACTATATACTAACCCTAACTCATCATATGTTTTGAAGCAGTGTCACAAATTCAGATTAAATTACATTTTGAAGCAGTGGCACAATTTTAGATTGAAATTATGTGTAATATTGATATATATCATGCTCAGACTACATTCTAATAGTAATTTTGTGGATTGCTCAGGGTTCTGATCGGGTGTAATTTCAGTGGAAACATCCCAAATGAATTGGGCAACCTGATTAGTCTTGAATTTTTGTAAGATTATCAGTGTACCATTAATAAATATTCATGTTATTTTTTTTTTTGTTAGGGCTTTGAATTCCAATAACCTTAGCAGTCCAATAACTGCCTCATTGGGTAATTTAGTTAAGGTCAAATGGCTAGATCTTGCAGAAAACCAACTTACAAGAACTCTCCCGGTATCCAATCCATTCCAACCTGGATTAGACAGACTCGTTGCTGCACAACACTTGTAAGAAAGATGGAATGTTTTTGGGTTATTTAGTTCCCATGAATGGAGAAATTACTGATGAATTTCTTATTCTTTCCCATTATTCAAGCCATTTCAACCAAAACAAGCTTACAGGTTCCATTCCACCAAATCTTTTCAACTCGAGTATGATACTACTTCACGTGTAAATGAAACAGATCTGTATCTTTCTATGTTTGGAATGGTGAATATGGGTTAGACTCTAGAGAGATTAATGCATGTTCATATTTTTTTATATGCCAGACTGCTTCATAGCAATTGCTTTACTAGAGAGATCCCCTCTACTCTTGGACTTGTACAAACCTTGCAGAACTTGTGAGTATCAAATTTTCCATCACACCTTGTACTTATGCATTTTTTTAAGATTATGCATAGCTTTAAAGACCAAGTAAAATTATTTAAATGTAAAACAAAGTTTGTCTTACTTTATTTGCTATGTATGAATACAGGACGATTGACAAAAGTTATTTAAACAGTACAGTTTTTTCCAAGATCAGCGACCTACAAAATCTCACTGAATAGTAAGAATCTTCTTATTCTGCTCTTTGGTTTTTAGAATTAACGTCTTCAATCATGCATAAATACTGGCATTTATACGGTATTTTCATGTTAAACCCATTTCCTTTCCAGTGAGGATAATTAGTGACAAACAGACTATCCGGTGAGGATAATTAGTGACAAACATGCTACAAAAATTTGTAACAGAGCTCTGGAACACACATCAAAACAAATAACAAAACCCTCAACTCAATTGCTCATTTCCAGAACATGATTGATCTACCTCTGGAATCTGCTTACAAAAACTTGATTCAAAAAATAGATCTCAGTGCTCCAAATGACTCACTTGTAGCCCATCAAAGGCCTTTGCATGTATCAGTTTACAAAGCGCTTTAGTGACTAGAAGGAAAGTGAGAATGAATAATAGTTGAGAAAGTAGACAACCTTTCCTGAGGCTTCTGGAGGCGATAAAAAAGTGTGAAGATGAGCCATTAACTAAAATAGAAAAAGTGGTTGAGGAAAACCAGCTCTCCATCCATCTTAATGAAACACCATTGAAAGCCCACCTGAGGAAGTAGGATTCTGAGATAGAGCCAGTTAACTTTATCAAATGCTTTGAAGAGGTCTATCTTTGTAATCAAAGTCCGTTTGTTTCCTTGACAAAGTGAAGGAATATTTGTGTTGTCCCTATGGCATCTTGCATGTCCCTCTTAAGTAGGAAACCCATATTTTCTCTCAAGACATGTTTAGAAAGATGGGGCTTGATTCTAGTTGCAATGATGCTAGAAATGAATTTAAATTTTATACACACTATTGTAAAGTGAAATCAAACGAAATTGATCAAATGATTGAGGATTATTTACCTTTGGTATCATAGCGATGAATATTGTGTTGATATCAATCCATATTGTCCCAACAACAAACTAGCAGAGGATGATAGTCACGTGTATGATTACATGAAGGTGTTTGATAAACCATTCTGGGTGTGAGAAACCTATCTCAACCTATGCCTGAAACAACCTTGAAATAATTCCCTAATAGTCTATCAAGTTGTTATCTTAACACTATTGATGTATTTGTAACTACAGAATGTATTCATCCGTATTTCTTATGTATTGTAACCTGATGTTTATTCCAGGATGTATTGTAATGTATTTGAGTCATGCCATACCCCGATTATTATTCTGGGAAGTTTCTATAATGTGAAATTCATGTCAATTCATTGTGGGTAACCCTCCTAATTGTCAGAGGAGGCAAAGTCCCCACAAGTGGTGGGGCACTAGGGTTATTAGACACTCCTAGAGAGGTCGGCTCTAGTAAGTAATTGTTAAGTGAGGTCGACATGTTGGAGTGCACTTCAAGTGAACGAAAGAATATAAATAGAGAGTGAGCCTCTCTATTTATCATACTTGCAACACTCACACTCACTCATTGGGGCGCATGAGTGAGAGAGGAGAAGCTCTCTCAGTGTGAGAGAGAGAGACTGCTGCTGTCAGGAGATCATCTTCCTGTTTTTTGGTTTTACCTTTGGTGCTAATTCTATCTCTGAGGAAGTTGCGGATTTTCATCCTTTATGTTTTCCCTGAGGAAAATTCTTTGTGTCTCTTGTCTCTTGTGTTGTGCTTATGTTTTATCGTTGTGCTTGTTATTCTCTAAGTTAAAAGATCCTAAGATCATAATGCTAGTTTGAATGTTGAAAAACTAACATGGTATCAGAGCTAACCTAAGAAGAAGACATTGTGCAGCTAAATCATCTAGGGATTCTTAATTTTTTGGGTCTCTCTCCACAATCCATCAGCAAAATTATGCTAGGATGACTCTCCATTGAAGGGCGCATCTTTCTGTCGAAGCGGAATTCGATTCCGAGCATTTTTAGTTTTCGATGCGGAAATTAGGGATTTCTACAGAAGAGGAACTTTTGAATGAGCCTGGAATAGGATTTGTATCCTCATAAAAACCGAATTTTAGAGACCTGGATCAAGAAATTTGGTTGGGTGAAACTCTAGGAAATTCAAACCCTAGTTTGACCCCGAGCTAGAAAAACCCTAAATACTAAAACTGCTAAGTTTTGGTAAATTTGCTATATCCTGATATTGGAAAAGGATCAAGAGAGTAAAATTGCAACAGATGAATATAACATCCTTATGTACACTGTGTCCAAAATTCTACCTCATATTCGCTATATTCCGGGAGATATGATCCCTCCAAGTTAGGGTTCTAGCCTCTTCCAGACTTCATCCCTAAACAGGACAACTGGGGAGAATTGAAATATCTTGGGCTACAGAGGTGCAAATGGAATTCGTGAAGATTTTCCATAAAGGGCACTTACTTTAACTTCATTGTTCCAAATATCAGACTCAGAAGATGAACCAGTGACACGATGCATGCCGTACAACTTCACTGTTCTGAACAGTCCTGTAACAAATCACCTTGGGAAAAGGATCATAAATCCCAAATGGTGAAACCAATTCTGATGAAACCTATGGTGTTGGATCCAGGACATGCAATTTTATCTCAGTGTGAATGTTTAGACACATAGGAGCAGTAATTTTGGAGATATCATAGAAACAGTGACAGGAATTTTTGCAAAAGAAATTGGAAAACTAGGGCTTCCTGTTCCGGGAGCTTCCCTCCATTGTTTCCAGAAAAGGAGTACTTTGGATAGCTCCATTTGAAGAGATCTATCTGTCTATCCAATCATATCTAAAATATTCCAAGTTTTGAAAATTAGGGTTTCTGTGACGAACCCTAGATCAGCCAGCTCCGGAACTAGGACAGACACCTCAAATCGGTAAGATCTAATCCTTTGCTATTTTCATTTGAGGTTCTCATTTCAAAATGATCTATCACATCAGCTTGATGATAAGATTGGTGAAGTTGACAACTTCCAAGCATGGAAGTAAATGAGCTCTCTAAAGAAAATGAATTGGACACCTACATGAGTAGAGAGGTTACAGTTCCAGAGGAAGATGAGGCTAGAAGCCTTACATAAGAAGAACTTGCTCAAGGCCAAGAAGATCATGGTTGATTCAGTCATGGATCAACTTGTACCACAAGTGTCTTCCCTAAAGACACCAATGAGGTTTGATTCCTTGACCAAGCTATTTGAAGGGAAGAACATAGATCAGAATATGACCTTAAGAAATCAGTTGAAGAATGTGAAGATCCAAAATGCAGAGACCATACAATCATACTTTACTAGGGTCTCTCAAATCAAAGAACAACTTGAAGCAGTGAAAGAAGAAGTGAAGAATGTAGAAGTGGTGATGGCCACCTTGAATGGCCTCCCAGGATCATGGGATTCATTCATACAAGGAATGTGTGCCAGAAGGAAGTGATTACTTTCAGCAGACTTTGGGAAGAAGAAGAAGCTCTACCCATAAGAAGAGAAGAGAAGATGGAAGCAATTGAAGATCAAGCTCTCACCTTCCAAATAAGATCCCTCAATCGATGAGGAATATGAAGATCTCAACTCTTGAAGAACTTATTATCCACCTTAGAATTTGAATAAGAAATGATGCTATTATGAATGAAGAAGAGGATGAAGTTGAAGTCTCAAGAAGAAGTCTACCCACAAAACAAATAAAGATAAGTGTTCAATTGTCATTTCATGATATTATTTTTTTATACATTTGTTTATATTCAGTTGATGTATTATACATGGTAGGATGTTTGCATTAACAATAGTATACTACTAATATGCATGTGATGGTAAGTATCTCATGGTGCTATACAACTCTCCATTGCTACTTATATAGAATGAAACCTCTTTGTTGACATATTGGATTAGTGCACAATCCCAATGTTGTCCTGGTAGAGATGGAAGGCATCTAGAAAGTTTCAGTGAGATATGGATGAATGTTGTATTGGCTAAAGTAGTTGCATGATCATATATTTATGCATAAGAACTTGTCAGTATAAATATTCCTTATGAAATGTTTCTAACCATACAAATGCATTTGACTTGTAGGAAAGACCTCATATATAATCGCCTACAATAAAAGAAGGATGAGACTTGTTCCGAAGAACAAGTGACGACAGTTCAAGATGAAGATTAATATGATGATTGCAATGATATCATTGATGTAGAACCTTCAAGATATGAAGAAGTAACCAAGAAGAAAGGGAAGACCAGTTCAAGAAGAATGATGTCTAGGATGCATTATCGACACATGAAGAGAAGTTCGTAGTTCCATCATGTAGTAGATGGAAACATTGTGGGATACAAAGCAAGATTCATAGCACAAGGCTTTTCACGAAAAGAAGGCCTAGACTACGAAGAGACATTTGCAGCCAGTAAGAGTTGAAACACATAAATGATGAGCTTGATGAAGATCTTAACCTTTGCTACAAGGTTGAAGATCCAAGTATATACAATAGATGGTCACATAGAATATTAGTAGCATAGGAAGCTACTTGTCACTCTGGTATAGAATGTTTCAGTGCATAGAGTACAAAAGACAGAGGGAGTATGATGCTCCGCTTCCGAGGGAGTGACTACAGAATATCCTGAGGATCGACATGGCATGACAGGATGGAAATATTACTGATGACTTTAGGCTTTACAGAGAGTAAAGTGAATTCCAACCTTTGCTTTAAGGTTGAAGGTGGAAGACCAGTGATGCTCCTATTATGTGTCAATGCACTATTTAGACATGGAGGTGTGGACAAAGGAAGTATGCAGTAGAGATCCTGAAGAGGTTCAGGATGATGGACTGCATAACCACACCTATGGCATCGAATTTGAAGCTATTGAGTTTTGCTTCATCAAAGATAGTTGATGCTACAATGTATCGTCATATGATTGGTTCATTAATGTACCTGACGAACACGAGACCAGAAATTTGCTTTGCTGTGAACACCTTGAGCCAGTTCTTGACAAATTGGAGACATGTTCACTTGATTGCTGCAAAGAATATTCTTAGGTACCTAAAGGTTACAGTTGATTATGGGCTCAAATACGATGCGAATCAGAAGATTAACCTTGAAGGTTATGTTGATTCAGATTGGGAAGGCAGTGCCATTGATTGGAAGAGCACTTCAGGGTGTTGCTTCAGTATGGGATCAGGTGTGATCTCTTGCTTTAGCAGGAAGAAATCCTATGTGGCACTGAGTACAGCTCAAGCAGAGTATGTTGCAGCTTGTTCAGCTAGTTGTGAGGTAGTATGGCTATGGACGCTGCTGTATAATTTATTTGATCTCCAGATGGATGCTACTTGTATACATTGTGACAACTAGAGTTTTGTGAAGTTGTCAGAGAATCCAGTGTTACATGAAAAGTCAAATCATATCGAGATCAAGTATCACTATATCAAGGATATGGTGCAGAAGGGAGCAGTGAAGCTCCAGTATGTTGTGACGGAGGAACAGATAGCTGATGTGTTGATGAAGCCATTGGCCAGAGTGAAGTTCGAGTACTTTAGGGAGAAGCTTGGTTTTCTCCAGATCGAGGTTTCCTCCAAGGGAAAGTGATGAGTCCCATTTTGGAGGAAAGTGATGAGTCCCATATCCATTCTGACATGGTGAGAGGATTGGTTCCTTCCATGGTCATATGTAAGGGCTGAGCCATTCTGTCATGGTGAGAGGATTTGTTCCTTCCATGTTAGATATGAGTGCTGAGATCAGTAACCATTCTAACGAGGAGGTTAGATGTAAGGGCTAATCCATTCTATCATGGTGAGAGGATTGCTTCCTTCCATATTAGATATGAGTGCTTGCCATTCTGTCGAGTAGGAGAGATGTAAGGGAAATTGCCATTCTTTGAATGGAGCTGCCTAGTGAGGTACCAGGAACACTCAGTCTAGGACTAAGTAGCCATTCTGATGTGATAGAGGGATGTGTTCCCACTTGATCATATTTAAGGGCTGAACCATTCTGTCATGGCTAAAGGATTAAGTTCCTTCCATGTCAGATGTGAGTGTTGGCCATTCCAACGACCAGGTCAGATGTAAGGGAAACTTCCATTCTCTAGGAGAATGGAAGCACCTGGTCAGTTAACAGGTAGCTCAGTCGAGGAGAACTGGGGACCATTCTGATATGAATGTAGGATTGGTTCCTACAACAGCAGATGTGAGTGCAAGCCCTTCCATCATTATGAGAAGGATGTGTTCCTACCTGGATGGATGTAAGTGCAGATCCCTTTTATCACTATGAGCAGGATGTGTTCCCGCCTGGATGAATGTAAGTGCAGAAATCTTTCATCATTGTGAGTAGGATGTGTTCTATCTTGGATGAGAGTCTTTCATCATTGTGAGAAGGATGTGGTTCCAGCCTGGGTGGAAGAAAAGAGTTATTCCATTATTTTGAGTAGGATGTGGTTTTGGCCTGGATGAAAGTGAGGAAATATTCCATCATTGTGAGTAGGATGTGTTCCGCCCTGGATGGGAGTACGAAACTCTTCCATCATTGTGAGCAGGATGTGTTCCATCCTGGATGGATGTGAGTACTGTGCCTTTCTAACGAATAGGTCAGATGTAAGTGCTGAAGCCCTTTCACAGATAATAGTGATGTGATGTCCTATCATGTTGGTGAATGTGAGTGTTGGGCCTTTCTAATAATTATAGGATTGGTTCCTATATGATCAGATGTGAGTGCTGGGTGTGCCTTTCTGACGAGTAGGTTAGATGTAAGTGCTGGATGGGCCTTTCTGATGAGTAGGTCAGATATAAGTGTTGAAGAAGACCTACATGAGGTTAGGCCTACAACCAGCATGAAAAAGGGCTGGCTATGTAGAACTTCTTGTGATGAGAAGAATCATGAGATAGCACCTGTGGTACTGATCTAAATTGAGTGAGGATCTAGATCTAGTAATGAGGATCTAGATCTAGTAATGATGATCCAGCAGTGATGATCCAAATCCAATGATGATGTCCGGTGATGATCCAAATCGATTGATGATCCAAATCCGATGATGATGTCCAGTGATGATCCAGATCGAGTGATGATTCAAATCCAGTGATGATCCAGATCCAATGATGATCTAGATTTGATGATGATGTAGAGTGATGATCTATATATAGCAACGATGTTTACTGATGATCTAGATCAAGTGATGATCCATATCCAATGATGATGTCCAGTGATGATCCAGATCGAGTGATGATCCAAATCCAGTGATGATCCAGATCGAGTGATGATATAGATTCAGTGATGATTATCTAGATCAAGTGATGATCCAGATCCAAATGAATATGACTTACAGATGAAGATGACTTGAAGATGAAGATGAATTTGAATATGATGAAGACCTGATGATGACCCAGATGATACAGAGAAGAAGACTTGTGCTGATAAATTATTTCAAGAGAATACCTTCCTAGTTAAGAGGGAGTGTTGATGTATTTGTAACTACAGAATGTATTCATCCATATTTATTATGTATTGTAACCCGATGTTTATTCTGGGATGTATTTTAATGTATTTGATTCATGCCATACCCCGATGTTTATTCCGGGAAGTTTCTATAATGAGAAATTCATGTCAAGTCATTGTGGGTAACCCTCTGATTGGTCAAGGGTTAAATTCCCCATAGTTGTGGGGTCCTTGGGTTATTAGACTATGCTAGTTAAGTCGACCCTAAGTGAGTCATTGTAAGTCAGGGCAATAGTCCCCACCATTGTGTTACCCTCCTATTGGTCAGAGGAGGAAAAGTCCCCATAAGTGGTGGGGCACTAGGGTTATTAGACACTCCTAGAGATGTCGGCTCTAGTAAGTAATTGTTAAGTGAGGTCGACATGTTGAAGTGCACTTCAAGTGAACGAAAAAATATAAATAGAGAGTGAGCCTCTCTATTTATCATACTTGCAACACTCACACTCACTCATTTGGGTGCATGAGTGAGAGAGGAGAATCTCTCTCAGTGTGAGAGAGAGAGACCGCTGCTGTCAAGAGATCATCTTACTGTTTTCCGGTTTTAAATTTGGTGCTGATTCTATCTTTGAGGAAATTGTGGGGTTTTCTCCTTTATGGTTTCCCCGAGGAAAATTATTTGTGTCTCTTGTCTCTTGTGTTGTGCTTATGTTTTATTGTTGTGCTTGTTATTCTCTCAGTTAAAAGATCCTAAGATCATAATGCTAGCTTGAATGTTGAAAAACAAACAAACACCCTTCCTTATCTTTCCCTAATGTCACTACTTAAGCCACAGCCTAAAGGCAACTCCCAGCCCCTCTGAAACTACAAACATACTTACCTATTGAAATTCTAAGATAACATCAAGGCATAGTCACTGTAGGAGATGGAATTTGTCATTTTGGACAGTCATTATTTGGCTGGAAATTATTATAGTTTTACAGTCCTAGTTGTCTACTAATTGAGGGCTGAAAATCACCTTGTTTGGGACATTCATTCTGGCTATTCCCTTGGTTGCAAAATACCTTGTGCTGGGAAATTACATTTCACCTCCTTTTGATTGGAAGTAGCATCCTATGGACAGTCATTGAAACATGTATGTAAGAAGGGATATGACCATTGTGAGGAGGTCCCTACTGATTAAATAGGTTTAATTATGTAATTATATTCATTACACACGCCTCCATTAGATTCAAGGAGATACCAACAATCTGAAAAACATAATTTTCAACAAAGGTGACACATTTTGAGTCCAAGGTTGCTGAAGCACTTCATCACCTTGCACAAAAGGAATTGTGGATGTGGGGAAACAAATCAGTAGCCAAGGGATCTTACGGAGGACACATAAACTCTATCAGCATGGAAAGGAATTTTATAATTTGTGAACAGAAGTTTCAGCACATAGTCTGTTGTTAGGAATCGGGATTAAGGGATTATTGTTTCTGTATGGTTGTGTTTCCAACAAGATGTTATTAACAGTATGAATCTGTTGGGATTGATAGGAAGAGAACTACCAGGCTCTAGGTTTTCTTGCTTGTGAACCTTCTGAAGGAATTGAGGGATAGATGGAAATCCCAGTTTCCTATGTTGAACATGCTATCACCTGCTCATACAATGATGTATAAATAATATTGGTTTTTATTAGGAATAAAAGGGAAGGATCTTAAATTAGGAAAAGAAATACAGTCATCAATGAAACATATTTCCATTAAGCTGTAATTAAGCAATAGAACTAGCAAAGGCTAGCAAAATAACAAGTACAACAAGAGATATGGGTAGCAAATGCTCACATATAGTTTTAAAAGGCTCTAGGAATACCCTCCTAACTTTGAGAAATCAAGTCGAGCGCTACAATTGTTGACATATCAAGGCACCAGAATCCAGATTATTCACCACCAAAAACGTTTGTCAAGGAGTTCTTAAAATGTCTCACTCTACATTGATAAGCTTCTCAATTACTTTTTGACCATTATTTCTTTTTATTCTGGAAGGAAAAAATTAAGAATAGAGATAATAGCTACTCTACATGAATTGAGTCATTCTAGAATATCTAATCTAATAGCTTATTCAAAGTTTGATTGAATATTATAAAAATCTTACAATTCCATCTCTACTTCAGCATGGCCTTCCTTTTGGACCTACATTTTTTTACCTTTTTAATTTGGTAAATACACCCCATTGAAATATGCTAGAGAGAATGAACATGATACAGGTTTATAACTTCAGTAACCCCACCAATAGAACTGTTCTTCTCTGACTTATATTTTTAGATTTCTCATGTTCCTCTCTTTGCAATTTCTTCTTCTCCTGTCAAACCCAATGTAATTATATTCAATGGTTATAGATCAAATTCTTAGTTAGATTAATGTGCATAAAATTCAAGCCAGACATAGAAGTTCCTACGTTGCAAGGTAAAAACAAACCCACAAGGTAAAAACACACCAACACACTGCAAGCTCAAATGTCTAGGAAACAAAGCAATGAAAAAACTAAAAAGTTTTGAAAAAGTAAGAATTGATGCCCAAAACTTGTCCATTCTATAGGAACAAAATGTGCATTGTATCAAAATAAGAGACACTACACATAACTTTTGCAGTAGGGCACAATAATAAAGAATAAATAATATTTCCTGGTCAAAATGCTTCAAAAATAATTCTAGTAAACACTTGATCAGAACAGATGGCCAAAACAATAGGTTTCCAGCTTTCAGTCAAGAAAACATTATAGATGGAAGAGCTTTATTTCGTTATACACTATTGACATTATTTCTGGTATAGTCTGTTCTGAACTCTTTAGGATTGCTGAAGATGACATTTATGATAGTTACATTCACAATTTCCTACTGTTGAAAGTTTTCTTGTTTGACAGCCCTTTATATGAGAAAGACATCATTATCATTGACACAAAGCATGCCAGGTTTTAAACACTAATCTCAATCATATCTTCAGGTCTGATATATATAAGGCATACATTGGGATAACTACACAATACAATTTCTGACAGTCATATACCTTAAAAGGTTTTCTAATCATTGTCACAGGGATTCAGATTGGTACATTGAATTAAAATCAAGATTCTAACTTGTTTATTGATGTATATGTTGTTGTCACTATCACTTGCAAGGGCATAGAAGAAACACATTTTTTTATTGTTTGGAGCATGCTAAAATCATTTGAAAGCTTTGTCATATTGATGTGTGTTCAACCATAAATCTGATAACCATATATAGATATTCAAGTTAATGCATTTAGCCTTAAAGAAAAGAATTATCACCTATATTTCAACACATTATTGAAATACATATTTGTATGTATTTGTGTATATATTTACATATTTATTGATTAGCTATTTTCTCTGTTCTTTGCCAAGTGTAGGTTGCTTGTCACTTGTTTCGTTGGAACAAAGTAATGGCCTATGCAGATTATTATGAGCATGCTTTGACAAATGGTGTTCTCAACATACAAATATGTAATGATTTCGGGATCATGATTTATATGCTTCCCCAAGAAGCTGGAAATTATAAGGTTGTTTTATTCAGTTAACATGCTAATAAAAACAACCTAAAATTTCCTTTACTATTCAGATACGGAAAACAACCAAGTTTTTCCTCAGAGCGGTTCAAATGGCTAAATTAGATGTTAGAAGAACTGAGGTATTGGGAAATTCGACAAAGATTATTCAGTGCAAAGTTCATTCATATATTGCTTGGAAAGAATTTCTTGCTTTGCGCAATGCTGTCATTGATCTTCAGGCCTTATGGAGAGATATTTAATGTTCATGTATTTGTAGGTCTGCTAGTTCTAAATGTTTATGCATTTTGAGTACACTTGCTATTTGTTGGAATTGTTTCTTTTTGCCATGTTAAATCTTGTGAATTTACTATGTGCATTTTTCAGTTATTTGTTTACTCTTTTTAGCGAGCAACAAAATTTATTGCTTAACATGTGTTGTTTGTAGGTAACTTTACTCGCAAGATTTATAACAACATGACTCAGGGAGGTTGCTGTAGTGTGGATACAAAATCACGTGCGCAGATATAAATCTCAAAAATCTTAGAAGCAGGGGGAGTGCGGATACATAAGCACATGCGCAGATAGAAATCTCAGAAAGTGGGCCATTGAGTATGAAGAACCTGTTGCTGAGACTTTTCCATTGAGTAAGAAGAGCTTGTTTTTGAAGCTATCGGGGGATCTATGTATGGTTTCAAAGTTTGCATGAGATCTAAGTATGGCTTAGCAGCCAAGTACAACTGGGATGGTTTAGCCATTGTAATATTTTGAAAAGTCATCAATGTACTAGATGATTTTCATGTAAATTATATGGAGATAGTTTTTTAGAAAACTCATAATTATTATAATACTTGACATTTCATATAATATAATTTATGCGGTTTAAAACTTATATGGTTGTACTTTATATTATTTATAAGTGTTGTAATTAACTAATTAATGTGACATTACATAATTCACATGTGTATTAGATGATGATAAATAATGTATGATTCATTTTTTAATTTAAACATAATATTATATTAAAAATTTATATTGTTTTGATAATAAACACCATTAAAACTACTAAAATATAATGACCACACATAAAATGACTAAAAATGACTAAATTAGTGACCAATAAATGAGATTAATGACCAAAATTTGCATATAAAATGACCAAAAATTGAGAGATATGTAACCAGACAATGAGATATAAATGACCACAAAAAAAACCAAAATTCGCATACTAAATGACCAAAAAACAGTTTTGGTGCCTAATTTACGGTCTTTTATTACGCGACCAAATTTAGTCATATTCTAGTTTGTCATGTGGTCATTAATTTGGTCATAAATGTGGTCATATATTTCGTCATTGATTCAAATATATGACTAAATTAATGACCAAATTAATGACCAACTTACAAGCTATAAATGGCCAAAATGAAAATGACCAATTTTAGTTGCGTAATAAAAGACCGTAAATTAGCCACTAGTGATCGCCAAGCCAAAAGTGGTCATTGATATGTGAATTTTGGTCTTTTTTTTTGTCACTAATCTCACATTTTCCACTAGTGGGTTAAGCTTAATATTTCTCTTCACATATATGATTTCCAAGCTTAGGAATAAGCTCCTTCCAACATTATAAATCCCCTTTCTACATACCTTCAGGTCACATGATGAATATTTTTTTATCTCTTACCTTATATATTCTCGGGCATGCCCCCCTTCCAACTTCTAACAAAAAATGGTGCTAACACATTCTTTGTTCTTTATTTTCCTCAACCAAATATTACATATCTTCTTGCTGCTATATTCTCTTGACATATGAAAAAATATTCAATTTTCCTTCCTTATCCTCTTGTGGAATTAAATGATGCAAATTGAATTTCTTCTGATCTTTCTCAAATTGATAGGTATTCTTTCTCACATCACTCATAACCCTTCTATCAAATTGCCAAGGACTTCCCAACAAAACATGACATGCATCCATGGGTGGATCATCAAACAAAATATTATCACTATATCTCCCAATATTAAAAGTAGTCAAGTATTTCTCCCTTATATTAACCATTTTCCCATCTTGTAACCATGAAATCCTATATGGGTTTCAATGAGGGTTACATACTAAATTCAATTTGTTAACATCCTCTATAGACACTAAAATTTCATAAATACCACCACCAATAATCAAATTACAACACTTTCCTTCAATCTTACATTTAATTATAAAGAGTGTCTTTCTTTGTTTTCGTTCCTTCTCATCCTCCTTTTCTGATTGCAACAATATATTTCTCATCATTAATTTTTATCTTATCTCTGACCACAATTTAACCACCTCATTTGTTTATACTATTGGTTTAATTTAGGAAATATGTTCTCTCCCTTATTATTGTCATCCATCCTTCACAATTTTTTAACATTAAAATTCCTTATTTCCGGGTGCCCCACATCTAATGTAAATGATTTCATATTTTCCTCCTCTGCCTCTTGTCGTTGGATGACGTCCTCTATCCACATCAAGTCCTTTTGCAGTAGTCTCATCCACTACACTGGACGAACTTTCAACTTCCTCCACTTGCTTTTCCTTTTTCTACCCCTCCCATATCCTAGGGTTCTCTATGCTATTTGTTTTTTCCTTAACAAATTTTCCTCAATTGTCAAGGCTTAATGGTAATCCTCTACAATGGAACCAAAATTCAAAACATCAAATTCATCTTGTATAGAATAATTTAAACCATTCACATACTTGGAAATGGATTCCAGACTCTCCTAATATTGTCCAAAACTTATAGAAAAAATGTAAAACTAGTAATGTGTACTTATTTATTGACATATTAATCTACTTTTGCAACCTCCTCAACAAATTTAAAGCATAATCCATAGGGAAAAATGTGTGTTCCATTTCTATTACCATCCTAGCCCAAGTTAATTTTCTCTCTACCACCACTTTCTCTATCTAGTTGTAACTTACCCACCATAAATAAGCATGACATTCTCAAATTTGTACTAGAAAACCTAAATCTTTGGGGATCTCTAGTATGTTCATACTCGAAGAATTTTACAATTTCCCCTATCCAATGTATTAATTAATTAGGATTTAAAGTACCGGAATAAACAAGAGTATATAGTTTAGGTTTGCATCCAATATTTCTAATAGATGTGACCATTTGTTCTTCATTTTATTCTTAGATGGTCTCTAATTCTTGTTCATCATCGTGATCATACTTTATCCCCTCTGTAATACCTCTTCTCTAGCTTGCATTAATGGCATCTAGTCTAACAATCATTGTCCTCATAATTGTTGTAAGTTCACTCAATTATTTAACATTTTCTTTCCTTCTACATTGAATTGTTACACAAACTCTTCCTCTATGCTCGGTCATTATTACTCTTCTCTGTGATCTCTTATTGTGAGATCCCCGCTTCACCAGCATTCATAAATATGCCAATCTACTGCTTATCCCTATAATCCTCAACATGCGGGATCAAATATATTTGATACCACTTGATGCAAAAAGTAACTACAATTCAAAATACACAATAGATAGCCAACCATAGAGAGAATAATATATGGAAAACATGTAGATAACCCACAGATAACCACAATTGCATCACACGTTCAACAACTGGAATTAATACACAAATTTTTATTCATGCATAGAAATATTTATTACAGACTTGATTATATACAACACTTTGTTTTGAGTATCATGCACATTTAGTAAGCCACTCTCACACCCATAGTGTGCACACCTTGAGGTTGTTATAACTCTCCTCTACCACAACTCTTCTCTACTACAACTCTTCTCTGGTGAAACTCTTTTTTCTGGACTAGCGTTCTCACACTTCGTCCTCACTTTTGGTCATTCTTTCATTCCACTTCCAGGATGGGTATCTACACTTCTACCTCCATTATTCTACATATTCTCCTCATTTTTTTCCTACCCTAGCCCGTGACAATTGATATGATAAATATTGGAATACAAAGAGGAAAACCATTGAACTCCCATTGAGTCATTTTGCAGCTGGAAACAATTTTATTTGGTTATCAGTGGATGGGAGTTGTTTTATTCCAACTTCTAATAGACCATAAACCTAAACTTAAATCTAATTTATTAATAAAATAAACTATAGTAACAATGTGCCATTTATTATCAAATTTTTAATTAATGACATATGGATTGATAACTACTTTATTATTAATTATTTTTTGTTACTGCAGGTTTAACAATTTTAGTATGGAAATAATTTCCACTTGTAGATATAAGACTCCAAGACTCCATCCTCTTTTTTTCTTCACAGAAGTATCCTCAGGAGTGTCATGTCCTCGGTTTCGACCCCGTTTGCATGATGTATATATTGTAATTAATCGTGGTGAGGAGCTCAAGGAAAAAGCCCCACCATCGATTTGGCTGTGTATGTTTCGGCAATGGGGATAATTGCCGATGGTATGTTATGCTATTCAGCACATTTTAATTTGGCATCATGTAAACCCGCACATCAATTAAAATAAACCACAACCAGCCACGGCAGTGCAACGTTGAATGAAAAGGGCATGGTTCCGAAGGATAACGGGTGGGGGATGTCAAACCTTGGTTATGGGGAAAAACCCATGTTTTATCACCTTTGTTGTTTGTCACCTTTGGTCTCATCCAACCTCTTTCAACCTCTTTAATGTTCTGTTGGGTAGTTGGGCAGCTATGGCTGTTGGTGGATGGGCAGTTATTTCCTTTGGGAGTGGGGTGGCAGGACTGTCAGTCCTTTTCCCACATCCACACTCCACCCACGACTCCATGCTTGCCCTGCCTGTTCTATTCTTCTCCCTCACGCACTCTCCCTGGTCAGTTTACACTCACTCACCACGATTTTGGGTCTGTTGGCTCCTCACGCACAGGAATTGGGCGATTTTAGTCTCACGCAGACATTTTCTGGGGCTCCACGAGTTGCTGAAGCACCCACGCACTGTAATTCGCGTCCTGGCTGTTGTTTTGTTCATCCATGGGCAAAATCGGAGTTGCTTTCTCCTCACGCAGGGCCTCTACCGCTGGAATCCTCATGCAGAAAATCGGGTATGTCTTTCCCATGCATTTTTCTGTTGGGTGCGAATTCTTCCTCACGCACAAGATGTTTGGGTCGTTTTCCCATGTTGTGAGGGCCATTCTCACTGTCATGTTTTGGGGCTGCTGTTTCCCCTGTGTTTTGTTGGCTGTGGTGTTCAATTTCGTTTTGAGCCACTGTGGGTTTCCAATTCGTGGGCTGAGTTTCTGTGTTTTGGGACTGTGCATAGTTTCCATTGTTTTACTTTGAAATTGGGCTATTGTTGTTGTTTCCCTGGTCTGGGATGTTGTGGTTGAGTTGTTTTGACCACGTTAGGGCCAAAACCAACTCTGGGTTGTCCATTCGACTTGAGCTGTGCTCCTCCATTGTTTGGGGTTTTCCCCTGTTGTTTATGACTGCTTCACAGAGCTGTGAAGGGATTGTATGGCTGCTGGTATGCAGTGGTTGAACCTTGGACTATGCTGGTTTGGCTTGTCTATTGAAAGCCTGTGAAACCCAGCAGTGTTGGTTTGGCTGTTATGTGTCCCCTTGGCTATGTCTAAGCCTGCAATTGACCCTTATTTCAGAGGAATCATGCCCAGCTCGGGGGTGGCAGCGTTGCTGAGAGATTGATGAGCAAGCTGGCCTATGGTTGGGTGGAACGTTGCAGCGACGTAGCTAGTTGCGGGTGAAATTCTTCATCAATAGATAAGTGCCGTTGTTTACTGCATCTCTGTAATTTATATTGGTGTTAAATGAACTATAATGAACTTGATGAATGCTGGGTGATGGACTGAGTGTGTGTGCTTCCGCTATATGATTAAAGATAAATGCATCTGTGTATGCTTGTAATGTTTAATTCCAGCATTTGATTTTCATTTGATTATGTTCATGGGGCTGTTGCCCAGTTGTATTTGATGTGCTCGTCGCGTCCTCTTCGCCGGTTGAGGGACGGGGACGTGACAAGGAGTAATGGCATGAGTACCAACACTAGTAACAAAAAAATGATATTCTCTTTGGTGGAACTTGAAGTAGATTTCTATAACACCATGTGTATTATCTCCCTTAATAGTGCCCTACTACTATAGCAACAACCACACAATTAACAACATCAACATCCAACCTATGAGATCTACCATAGTCATTCCCTCTAAGGTGGAGCACCATCCTCCCTCTACATTTGTATTAGGACATTGGAGTGACAAGTATCCTCCTCTTCTACTAGTCTTTTTTGTGTACATCTATGCCACCTATCAAGGCCACTAGATATCAATATCCTTCGTCTCAAACTTTGTTGCAAGTTTTCTCTTGCATCCATCTATGATATTATCGTCCTTTATAGGATTATATGTTCAACCTTGTAGTAAATTTTGGGATCTCCATCACTCTAGTTGATCCTCAAGCTCCTCATGTAACTATATGTGCTATCCCACGGGTTCCTACTGAGCTTGTGCAAATCCTTTTGTGCATATGTGGTTCTCTGTAGATAGTCTCAAACCATATAGGTTTATGGAGATGTTTTTCTACTTTGATTACACCAACTGTCTAGTGTAATATCTACTACTAAAGAGGTGTGTGTAGCCCCTAAAGTAGTTCCTTGTCATAATCAACTCTCTCTTTCTGATAGAAACCACAAACCTTGCTCCGTATATTTTGATACTTTTATCTATGCTATACTTGATCTTGTATATCTACTTGGAAGACTTCATAAAACTCTCCTTCATGTATTGAACTCTTATCCAAACATCATTATGTATGATCGACTAGTATTTCTAGATCATATCATCCTTTCATTCTTCCTTCTTGGGACATTCTTTCGCAAAGTTTTCTTTCTCATCACAACTAAACTATTAAGTTGTGAGATCACTACAACAAATCCTGGAATTAGCGTCCCATTTAGTGTCTCTTTTTAGTGTAATTTTTTTTTTACATTGAGTGGTCAAACTATACGCTAAATGGGACGCATCATGGACAAAACTTAAAGCGTCTCAAAAAACGTCTTTTTTTGCTTCCTAAATAGCATCCTTTATGACGTCCAAAATAGCGTCTCTTTTTCTGCTTCCAAAATAGCGTCCAACTTTGCTTCCTAAACGAAGTCAAGGTTTGTTTCCAGAATAGCGTCCAACTTTGCTTCCTAAACAATGTCGAGGTTTGCTTCCTAAACGTCCTACTTTGCTTCCTAGCAAGTGTCTGCTTTTGCTTCTTAAATGACACCCCTGTTAGTGCCATATTTGCATTTTTAGCAGCACCATGTTAGCATCCAAATTAGCATCCAATATTGCATCCATTTTGCTACCACTTTAGCATCCCATTTTGCACCATGTTTTACTTCCAAATATGTGCCAATTTTCGCTTCCAAATTTGCACCAATTTTTTCTTCCTTTTTTGCATTGTGTTTTGCTACCAAAATGATGCCAAATATTGCTTCTATTCTTGCACCATATTTTTCTTCCTTTGTAGGGCCATGTTTTGCATCCAATGTAACGTCTTATTTTGCTACCATATCAATGCCATGTTTAGCTTCATCATTAGCGCCATGTGTTGCATCATTTTTAATGCCTAGTTTCGCGTCTCTCATGTTTTGGTCACTAATTTAGTATTTTTTTAGTATTTAACCGATATTATAATATCATTAGGGCATGGAGGAATCGAACCAACAACCTCCTGCTTGTAAGGCAGGTGCTCTTCCATTGAGCTAGAACCCTTTAAGAATTTGGGAACCTAACTTACAGAGTCCTCTATAATGGTAAAAAAGATCAATACACAACTTTGAGTATCTAATGGTAGACCAAGGCAACAGAGAAAGAGGATTTTGTAATACCATAAATGACACTTGTCAACATCAACAATGTTGCATGTATCAGAAGATGACAATGTAAAAGTACCAATTTGGTTACCTAAAATCATATAGCTTTGGAATTCTGGTTATATCAGGACCTAATAAGCCATGTGATCAACAATACACATTAGTGCATGCACATCACCATAGAAAAAAGAAATGTTCCACCAGTCTAGTTAGCAGACAAATTATGATAGCATGGTTACAAACATGTAATATCTTGCACCTTATTCTAGTATACATACAATTCTATTGTTGGTCCTAGCTACATGTGATTACACACGAGATAAGTTATAACTTATGTATCAACATAGTTACCTATATAAGATCTGTTCTGACAGAGTGGAGAAACAAGAGTGAAAAAAAAGGAGTGTGCCTTGAAACAGATTTGATATCATTGCAATGAATTGTGAATTGTCGATTCAAGCATTTAAAAGCATGAGAATTAAGAATTAACTACAGAAATAAATCTGGGAGATAGAATGAGTTCTATACGGAAACTTAACTCCAATGTCTTTAAATATATGTAAGGTGCAGCAGGAATAGACCACTCACTAAATATGTTTGGGGGTGGGGGTTGAAGGTATTATGGAAGGAATTTTCAGTGGAAGCAGCATACACTGAGAATCTACAATATCTTCCTAAACATCAAAAATGGTGAGTATAAAAGAGTAATGTGGCTGAACTTCATCGAGTGGATAATGGTACTCATTATGATGAAGGGATCAAACGGATAAAAAAGAAAGTTTAGAGAAAAGACTAGTACCATTTCTAAAATATTGACCATTCCAAGAACACCCTACGAACGGTTTGTTGGCGTCCATTTCTTGTCATTTTTCGAGAACTTTTCTAGGTTGTATCCTTCAAGAGATGGGTCATTCCCATTAAACAAATGTAGTAACAATCATTTTATCCTGTAGATCATATTTTATGCCCTCATTTGGATATAAACGAAACGAGCACAAAGTTTAAGAAAAACCAACAAGAAACTTAGGTTAGTCTAACCTAATATATTGCTAGTAATCAAATACTTAACAGAAGTCAGCTATGATAATTCATCTAGTTATCAGTGAGAAGATAAAGTTACCAGAATATAGATAGATATATGTATAGATATGAGAACAAATTAGATACAATATGGTTGGATAAGCATAATATAAAAATACATGTAAAAAATGTGTGAGGATTTATAATTCTTGAAATATAACTGAATGCCTATATTAATATTAAACCATCATATGTAAACAATACATAAAAATAAGTCTTGTCACTTTACATATTATATATCACAACATATCATCACTCATTCAAAATATCATGTAATAAATTCATTATCTTCATATGAGTATTGAAGTTCCACATTGTTAATATCTTCTAGTGAGAAGAGATGTCTAAGGATGAGGTAGATCCATATGCGTATACTCCACCAGTAGAAGCTTATGTTACCATTTATTGTTTTACCAAATTAAGCTGAATGCAATTAAAGACATGCAACTCATGTAATTTTGGTTCGACAAACCCATCCTAGTAGACCCCTTCCTATAATTTACTCTCTTATGTAATAAAAGGTGGAGGTTGGAATGAATTTATGAACAAATACAAACTCCTTGGCTTACATTGATTCCAATCCAGTGCATTGCATGAATGAAGCAATAAATGTTCCACTTCCTCTCAATTGATAATGAAACAATGACCTGTGAAAATAATACTAATAGCTAAAGTCTCAAGATCACCCCATTCAATCAACTTCATGATTTTTCCATCTGTAGTATCCACATCCACATAAATGCCCTAAGTTTTAAAGATAAGGTGCAGAAATTTCTAGCATACCTCCATGGTAACTCTTGGATTTTAAAGCATGCTCATTAAGGATTTATTGTCTCCAACTACAATTTACTTCTTGTCTTTGTTTGATACTTTTCTTCCTGGAAATAAAATCATATCAGCATGATTGAACCTAGAATTCAATGTAGATGTCAAAATATACAGACGCAACATATTAATAATCTCCTTCTATCTTTCAGTAACTATTTCCCACTTATCATGATAGAATCTTTCCTCTAGGTCCTGCTCTTTTGCATTAATCGCATCCATCATCTTCTCCAACAGGCTATTTGTATGCCCTGATCCCTCACACACTTTTCCAACCAAGGTGCATCTATGTCAGTGTAGCAAATGGTGGAGTCCAGAATCCAGACAACACAAGAATCAAATATCACCAAGTTGACCAAGAGAAATTTCACCTCCACAGGCCTTTTTAAGACAATGGGAGGGAAGGTATCCCAATTCTAAACAACTTCATCAAATTTAGAGGGGGGGGAGGGATATATTTTTGAGCTACCATAAGAAAATGATAGATAACAATGGTTCAAAGAAAAATCATGAAGTTTGCAGTAGCCCACCAGTTATCATGAAGAATCAATCTATGCATAGTTTAAGTTCTATCAATTTGAGATGACCTCTACACAACACAAACATCACTGATTACCATGCTAGATAAAGGTCAAGTTCACCTCTTCTATCCAATTCAAGACAATGTAGAAATCAAACCGAGTTCTAAGAAACCTTGAAAAGTTTCAACCTATCAAAAAATAAAAAGTAAAATAATAGATTTATACAAAATAAAAATACGTACATACCTTTATGATCTGCAATTTCAAAATTTCCAATAAATGGCCTGGAAAGGTTGAGATCAAGTACCACACAAAACCAGGAAATATATTTGTTATGTGCAGCTTCCACAATGGTAAAATCAAGGAAATATATTTGTTATATTCATCCATCGAACTTGCTAGGCACTTATAGCAGTCAACAACAACCTCAACATAGTCCACAATAGTAACAGGTTTCCCATTGCTTTGGTCAACAGTAAATCTCGTTGTAAACATGGGCATGGTTAGGGATTGATGACAGTGGTCATCTTGCAAAGTGTTCATCTATTGGATTCTTTTGGTATCCATAATGGAAAATTCAAATTGATGTAATAATACATTCCTTATCTGCTCATGTACAAACTCAGTCACCTCATACTAAGAAAGATTTCCATTGTTGGGGTTTTTATTCCTTGAAAAGGTTTTCCCCAGGGTAAAACTTTTTGTACTTGTGAGTGATTGTTTCTTCTTGTCTACAATTCATCTACTGCTGCTATAATCTTAAATTCTATAATTTTTGAAAACTTTGTTACTACCAAATTCAAATCCATGTTAAAAATTTAACATTTAGTACTTTATGCAACATATTAGGTGATCATCTATGGCAGTATTGAGGCGTATACAATCTTATCAAGATGTTGATCCATGATGAAATATTTGGAAATGAAAGCATCAAGAGGAGATGGGATAGTTAGTTCTGGAATGATATTTCGGTTCCTTGGCTATTGTTACAATTTATAATGCTATGAAATGTTGGGTTGTTTCCTTAACTTTATCTTGAAGGGAGTTAGTTTGGATTTAGATGACCCTGTGGCTATTGTTACAATTTATAATGCTACAAAATGTTGGGTTGTTTCCTTAACTTTATCTTGAAGGGAGTTAGTTTGGATGATAACATGTTGGCATCGTTTCTAGGGATAAAGTCTACTTCCCAAAATATTTTTAAGACTATGCTTCATGACATGTTGTGAGAGTGCTATATTTGAAGATCTAGTTCTCACATGGTGACTCCATGAAAGGATGAATCCTTTGTTCCTTGCAGATTTATTTGAAGACATTTGGTGGGTGTAGAAGTGAGCACATCCATCTTATTTGAAGGAATTTGAAGCTCATCTTAAAGCTCATCTTATCAACTTCACATGAGGTATTTTTCAGATTTAATTGCGGCCCTATATTTTGCAACGAGTTGTATGAAGCCATGGGATTTTAGTATAGCATATGCTCCTTTGTATTTTCCAAACATTCATGGATATCCCAATCAAATTCCTTCCATTTTGGGGAAGAATCCTCTTAAAGAATTGATGGTTATCCTTCTAACACTCACAATCCATCAAAGCATGTTTCATTCGTGGGGGATTATTTTCAGATTTAGGTATTGAACATGAGAATGTTGCTATGAAGGTGTTTGTTAGATCTTTAGAAGTGATAAGTAATGGTTTCATTATTTGGGAAAGGGTTGAATTTCATCTTATGCAGGTTTTACTAAACCATTTCTTAAGTATTTGAATCATTCCTATGAAGATGAGAAAGAACATGAAAGCATTAAGACCTTGGCATGAAGAAGAAATAGATAAGGCACCTTCAGAATTTCCTCATGGTCATATTTAGCCATTGATATGTGCTAATGAGGAATATTTGGGCTAGAATTGTTCTTCCTCTTGTTGGATGAATTTGGAGCAACAATTGCAGGGTCATTTCTAGACATGCTCTTCACTCTCTAATGTTGGTTTTTCTAGGAATGCTCTTCACTCTCTAAATGGAAGCTTCTCTATATACATATAGGTATTTTCACACAACGATCCTCAATAATGAATTACACATCACATCTTCAACATTCCTTCACTCATTCCTAGGCATCACACACCTAGAAAAGTAACCTGACATCACGCTCAGCACACAAGTTCGTAAAATCAACTTTTCATAGGGTGTGTCTACTTGCAATAGTAGATAAAAACATTATCTCACAAATATTGCCTCATTCATAGTAGTGATACATAGATTGGCAGATGGTGGGCACAACACTGGTTGACTTCTTCTATTGAGCACCTCACTCATATGGGTGTCTTTATTTAGCACCAGAAATAGTTACAACCAAGCACAACTACTCTCTCTAATAGTGCGAGACTCATTACAATAGTGACTCTAAAGGGGGTCTAAGAATTTTGCTTTGGTTTATTTACAGAGGTGATATTCACTCTGAATCATAATCATTGGTTTCATTGCTGGGAGTAGCGTATAGTGCAGTATATTTTCTAGAAGGTAAGGTCAGCAAGATTCTTAGAATTCTTTAGCTTCATGTCTCTGCCAGAGTGAAATCAAAGTGTCTCCAGTTCAAATTTTGCTACTAGAGAGTAGAGGCCCCACTCTTCCTTATATAATTATCTTTCTTTCAACCCTTTTTTCTCTAGTAGTGCAGCAGAAGTAATTCATTCTGTTCTAGGGAGAAGACCTACTAGTAAACCTAACCTACAAAACTTGTCATTGCAGCTGTACTTACTACAAAAGAAGTTCTATAGTGTCCCTACATGTTTTATATGATATCCGCATACCTAAATTTTTACGTATCCACTTTCAATTGGATCCGAATATGTGCAATCTGTCTGACTAAAGCCAACTGATAGGACAGGGATAAGAGAAGTTCCCCATATAAACCTGAATACATTGGTTGGATTTTTATTTAATCATAATAACTACTTGCCATCGAGACATTTACTTTGTCCAGTCCTAGTCCACTAGAGTAAGAATCACTACAACAAGGCCAAGGTATTGATATAATTCATGTACCAAGGAAAACAGAGAAACTTCTGCATCATTCATTTGGAAAAAAGAGAGAAAATTATGTATTCATTTCTAAAAATAGAGAGATTCTACTAGTGAATCTTTCCAAGAAAGGAATTTAAGATCCCTATTTGACCAATATGGTGGTTTTAAGAAAAATCTAAAAGGATCTAACCCAAACTAGAGCCATATTTGACAATCGATAAATTACTAAAAAAATTCATTTCCACTTCTAATAATTTAAGATGAATATTGCATACCTAGGGTTTGTTCGAGCTTCCATATAAGTTGCTTCTCTATCAATGGCTCAATATAAATGCTTTCCTTGGCTCGTCTATGTTTTAATCCCTCCTATATAGTAACCACGTTTCTTGTGCTCCAATTCCAGCTCACAAAGGGGGTTATCTCCCAAATGGATATTTCAAATTCTTTGGCCTCATTATGGATAGGTCCTACTACAAAAGCCAAATTTGAACTTACTGCCTCTTCTTGGCCCCCTTCAGCTACTCCCTCTGGTCCAAATCCAACAACAAATTGTTCCCGCGTCCAACCATAACATATAAACAAGCGCCAAAATTGAAACTCTTAAAAATGCAAATGAACTACTTTTATTATATTTTAAGTATTTTCTATATGTTTTTTATTTATTTATTTTATATATATGAAATGTAGCACCCAAAATATCATGGATTATAGACACTTTATTTTAAATATGAATTTTAGCGGGTGGTTATTGCATCCATAGTTCAAGATTACACCTTCATTTCACATGTACTAGCAAAAAAAACACCATTTAATGGTTCATGAGAGGTAATGCCTTGAAATTGTGTGAATTGGAGGCACTATATTTTGAAGAGGGAAAAAGATTATATATATAATATAAGGGAAAGAAGGAAACCCTATATAAGTCCATAGCCATAAACCAATCTAACCTTTGACTTTACCAACTCTCTAAGTCATAAGTAACATGTGCCCAATCAAAACCTTCGAAGGAGAGGAGCCCTCCACACATCGAACAAATTTCTTAGTAGCCAAGATATTACATTGAGTTTCAACGTCAATCAAACCAAGATAATCCTTGTCCTTATCCATATTACAAATATCCCAAGGAACCATGGGGAGACCTCATTCCCCACCATACTTATGCCAAAGTTATGAATCCAAAATCTCCTTTGAGTGACAAAACTACACCCTTCTAAGGATTCAAAAAGACACAATACATATGGAAGGACATAATGTCATCATTAATCCTAATAACATAATCAATAACCCCTCT
This sequence comes from Pseudotsuga menziesii, assembly GCA_001517045.1. Classification (NCBI taxonomy): domain Eukaryota; kingdom Viridiplantae; phylum Streptophyta; class Pinopsida; order Pinales; family Pinaceae; genus Pseudotsuga; species Pseudotsuga menziesii. The sequence continues at coordinate 545,551 of LPNX010723671.1, forward strand.
ATGATGGTAGCTTTAATATATTTGATGCACACTCTACATGACCAATCAACATTCATAAGTCTTGAGGTTTGTATGATTTCACTCACTGCCATCATTGATGCTTCAACCATGCCTCATCTTTTTCCTATAATGAATACTTTGTGCACACTTCTTGAAATTGGCGAGACCAAGAAGGTGTTGTCTCATGCTTAGCAACCATTATATTCAAAGACCTCACTTTAGCACAAATCAAGAATGTCGAGTACTTGGAAAATTACACTTATGATAAATAGTTTTCTCTTTCAAGAAATTTCTTGCAACAACGTTTTAATCTATCACATCGTAGTTTATAAAACAAAAAGGAGAATGGAAATTTGCTCCTTCCTCTACCCATGATGAGTTTCCCTATGAATTCACTCACTAGTGATAAAAATTTATACTAATCCAATAAATAAATTCCTTTTGATGAGGCTATACCCCTCACCTATTGTACTCTTCTACATTGACATAGAACAATCTTTACTCGTGATTTATTTTCCCAACATTTGGGTCACCCTCTTCATGGCGACTAAAAGTGTTGATTTCTAAGGTGCTAACACTTAAAGATGAAGTTATGTAGGTTGAGGGGAGGGGGGATTTCTCTTTTTCATCTATTCTAATCACCGATCTAGCCCCATAGATGAGGTATGAAAGAAATCCTCATCACATGAAATATTTATATGCATAAGCGGATCACATGCATGAGGGGAATGAATCATTCTTCCTCCCCCACCACTATCCTTCTTGTAGGACTTGCAATAGCCCATGGGGTTGGGTGGGCCCTATAGACATAGATTCCTTCCCATGATTTATTTTTAGTAGAAAAAGGTCATCCAATCCAATGGCTATTGTTTGGTTTAGTGTGCCAAACCAAAGCAATAAATCAACCACCTAGGTGTTACCTTGTGTCCATAGAGTGCGATAAGGAGTGGGGCTTGCTTGTCTTTACATTGTTTGAATTAGTAGAGATTGCAATTTTTTTAGGTAAGTATCATTTGGATCACATAAGAACAATACACGTGAGTTGAAGGTGCATTAAAATCCCATACCTCACCCATATTTTCATTAACTAAGAGGAATATATTTAACTTTCTTTCTAGAAATATAAATACGTTTTTTCCCAAGGAAAAAAACAGACAGGTGTTGTTTATGTTACCAACTATATTGGTCATTCACATTATCCATAAATTACAGTAGAACTATAAATACATAATTTAGTAAACAACTTGTGTAGGCATATGCAGTTTAATAGCAAAGACGGAAAAAAAAATTGAGCATCTATACTGTGCAAACAATATTGGGCCCATCCACAGCAGCAATGTAAAACTATATTTTATACAATCACCTAAGCTTTTGGAAGAACAAAGATAAGCACCATTTCAATACATTAATCCAGAAAAAGTGAGTGTAACAAAACTGAAAACATTATGAGTCTTAAAAACTTGTTTTGGATGCCCATTTTGACCACCTATTGTTGTTGAAATTATGTGGCCGGTCTCTGTCCCATTGCCATTGACGACTTAATTTGGTGTTGGCCACTTTCTTCACTTTATGTATGATAAGAGTGTAATCACCTTCTACATTAGGTAAAATCTCTTCTCCATAGGTGACTTCCCAGTCCAAAATTGTTATATCGGGCCTATCCCAAACCAATGTGGATCCAACCTGTGTAAATTCAACAAGAGGATAATCCAAGCACTTTTTTGAATCTGTGTAAAATATCCAAGCACTTTTCTGAATATGTTTTTGGAGCCCATGATGCATGTGCTTTTTTCTTGGCCTTTACCTAGGAAAACCTGTAAACTAAGTTTTATTCAATGATTTCGTTACCCTGATCCTTATTTTCTTTGTAAGGCTTGAATTATTTTAGTATTTCATATTCATTATTAAAGACAACAAAAACGCACCTCTATAGCAGGGATCTCAACAATCTGTTTCACCCCTGGTTTGATGAACAACTCTGAAACTACCCCATCAAACTCCCCCATCTGCTGCAGAGAATTCTGTGTCATTTTCTCTACTCAAACCTCTATACTGTACTAGTACATACTCTGATGAAATGTACCTATATAAAATAATAGCCTCTAAGTTATGATCCAAATTGAGTAGCCAAGCCCTTACACATAAAAAATTCCAAATGCCATGAGCGATTGAAGACCGTTTTCTTTCAACCAATGGGCTATCTCCACCATCCCTGCTATCATTATGGTTTTTCCCGCATATGCTCTGGCTCAAAGAATATCTTGGAATCTGTTGATAATGTCCTGGGGATCATCTGGAGTTTCTTCTATGAGATCTCCTTTGCCTCCACCACAAACCAATCACAATATCTTCCTCACTGCCATTGAATCCATCATCCATTTTTCAAGGTTGGACATCTTCATACATATCAAATGGCTGCTTCTGCAATCTTCCAACTAAAGGCCCCTCTTCAGTAGTTGAATCCCAATCTGCTGTATTGTCTCCCGTCCAAACTGTGTCAACCCTCTAGCTTCCATAAAAAGAGGAACGTGATAAAACAAATGGCTTGTCATTCCCACCTCCTCGTTTCAGAAGACCATCAACAAAACCCACATGAAAGAAATATCCATAAGCATCATGAACATCACGGTGCTCAACATCTCCAAAGTGAAGAGCATCTCTTGGCATTGTTGCGTGCAGCATAGAAGGGAGCATCACAGAGAAAACAAATCAAAACTCCAAACATTGATTTCCCTAGAGTCTATCCTTCCAATGAATTTCATCTATGAATTTCTAGAAAATCGTGCTACATGGAGGCCTCGTAGCCAGTGATGAGATAAACGGAAGAAACTCCATCTTGCTTGTGCTTGATTCTCTGTAGTGTAAGGCACATGTCCTCCAGATCTTTCGCTAAGACATGGGGCACCTCGAATCCCTTTCTCTTTCCATCCTTCGCCACATCCTCATCCACCTTGAATCTTAGGATGCCATCTAGGTATACTGGCATTTGAAGGATTGAAGCATTTTCGGCCTCGGGGTTTAGGGTTTTGGGAACGCGTTTTGCAGTGAGCTTCCCATCTTGCAGGGTAACATTAATATCTCTTAGGTTCGATGTTCGATGGAGGGAAGTGGAGCTTTGATCAAATCTCAACCCATGCCTCACCCACATGTTCACATACAACTCAAGGACAAGGATAACCTATCACAATTCAATGAGGAGGTTTGTATGGTATGGGCCCCAGTGTTCAAAATTGAACCCTTCCCAGCCCTTCCAAAGGGTTCACCAATGCTCTGAGTAATTGATCGAGGCAGGGACCGAATAGGATGTTAAAATTGTTGCCTCAATTTCATTTCCTTACCATTACTTTTTAACCTCATCTGTCGATCAAAATAAATAAAGGGGTAAGTTATCTTAAAAAGAGAATATGAACCCTCAAGAATTGTGACATCTTTTTGTGACAAGGATCTCAGGATGGAATTCCAATGTAATTCTTATGGCATTGGGTAAACAAGCATTCATTGGATTAATCAATAGTATGGTGGTACAAAAAGAATCACTTAGAGCAGATTTACTAGACTAATAATAATATACAATTTATATGTGATTTGGGCAAGTGTAAAGTTAAAATTGTCATTCAAAAAAAATGAAAATCTGAATTTTACCTTCCAATTAAGAAGTGTGTAATTTATATTTATATCGTCATTTCAAAAGAAGGGCAACATTTGAAATTAGCTATCCATATAAAGTTTAACTCATCATTCATAACATTGGAAATATGATAAATTATAATCACTTATTCACTCATGTCATGCACTCACTGCTTAGTTGTGCAAGATGACTATTTATCATTGATGACTACGAGGCACTAGCCATCGAGATGTGATTTTGACTCTCGAGTCACTTGGGGCTGCAATCTAAAGTGTGAAATTTTTTCAACAACTATGACTATAACAAAAAAGAAAAACTATTATTCTACTACTAGGCCCGAAAGGAGCTCAAAAATTGTGCCTACTATGTATGTGAACATCGCTACCAATGTCCACTCTTTTTTCGTCAAAATGAAATTTAAAAGGCCAGTTAGATAATTCCTCCTCTATAAGAGTTCATTTATTGCATGAATATCATGGAATCATGAAAACTATAAAGAACACTCGATGTCATGCAAATACAAATAATGGCATGCAGCTAGGATCACAAACTGTGCAGAAGTCGATTTATGCATTGCTATAGAGAGGTTTCTTTGGGCACATGATATGGAGAAACAATGGTTATTAATAAAATTAAAAAAGCAATTTTTGGCTCAAGAATAACCTTCAATTTGATGGGTGGCATGATCGTGATGTAATCTCCCTCCGTCCTTCCAAACATTTGTGGTTTCTCACATCATTTGTCCTCGGCTCTACCAGAATACATATAAAAAATACTTGTCTTTAGAGCCTCTTCTCTTCAAATCCTCCTCTCATGGTCATAACTAAGGATTATTATGCATGCACATCCCCACCTTATAATACGAATTGGGTCAAGGCATAAAGACAACCATAAAATATTAAATGTGTCAAGATGCAAAGAGTAAGAGACAACTATAAGTAAGTCTTATATTAAATTTACCATATAAGTCTTTGATTAACACTATCAACTGAGATTTGACATGTCATATTCTTGTGATCTTCTTATCACTCCTTACCAATGTGATTGCAAGGAATTATTTGAAGGTGAAGTCCATAATTGTAGGTCATCTTCCTCATTATCATGCCTTTTGGTAAGACAATAAAGAGGGTAGTGACCTACATCAACATGGAAAATGGTTTCGACATAAAGGTTATACATATTAATTGTTTTCATTAAATAACTTAAATTACTACCTGTGACTATTGATTCACTGAATTGTGGACTCGTACAAAACACAACAAATTTTAGAGACACAAGACCTTAATTACTCACATTTAGAACTTTTTCAAATCTAGCCATTAATAAATTTCTTTTGGTATTTTGGTTCAATTTAAAAGGCAGAGTGTTGAGACTCAAACATGCAGTGAGTTAAAATTATTCAATTGACTTAGGCCCCTCCATCACATACATGTATGTTTCACGACAAGTGTTGAACAAAAATATTTGATGCCCTAAGCCTGGTTATGCTAGCTTAGAATGCATGCCACATGAAGTGCATTACATATTTTGAAACAATTTAACATTGTGATTAAGTACGTTTCTATTTTTCCATAGTATTACATGTTATTAGTCGAACAAAATGGAACGAAAGAGAAAATAGGGTTTTCTTTTAGGGTTTGATCTGGTCATTTCTCAGGCCGTGCTCAGTATCATCAGAACCCCCTAGATGATCATCGACCATCTGATGACTATGAGGCTAATCAATGGTGATCGTTAAGGGAGGGGTGGAAACCCCCTCCCAGTTAAAGACTGTAATTTAACATTCAAATATGTTTTCATTAACGGGATGGTGAGTTGTGTATTCATTTTTTTCATTACAAGATATTTTGGGTTGTGCATCATGTACAGATGGTCAAGGGATGGATCTCGTGGTACGGCCCTGACCGACCGCCAGTCCTACACGGTTCCTCAAGTCATGTATTCATAGTGATTAGGAGTCCAGGTTATATGGTGATTCAAAATCCTGATATTCTTGTAAATTGCAACTAAGCAGAGCGATAATGAATCCTGTTCATTTAATAAAAACGTTTTAACATGGAAAATAAAAGCATAAAATGCCATTAAAAGCATTGTTGACGTGTGAAGTTTTGGCCAAATTCCAACACTGTGCTTACCATAACGCTGGCAGCTACCTGAGTTAGAAATGCCCCAAAATTCACATCGCCTAAATATTTGGACTTAAAACCAATGTTTAATTCCATAAACTACACTTCACAGGTGTACAATGATTAATGGTAAAGAGACCTCCACTTTCAATACACATATACAAGATCATTGTATGTGTGTAGGATTTTTCACAGCACACACATTGACAAAGTTAACACAAATATAATTGAAAAGAGATGTGTCACTTAACAGAGCATGTGTAATCCCCATATGGAGTGTTACCTCGAGTAGAGGACGTATAGGATGCACTCATTGTGTAGTTGGATGAGTATGTGAGGGAAAATGGGTTTAGGCATGTGATGTGATTTCATTCAGTAGGAGATCCTCCAGGGGAAAGAGAAAAATAAAAAGAGTATCACCATTGCACATATGTAAGAACCTCTACATATATTTCCTACATAGTGAACCCCGTATGGGAAGAACCCCTACCACTATCGTCATTGCAAAATGAATGGTCACACCCAACAAAAGTATTTAAAGTTGTATCCAATGCTAAATCACAAGAACCTCATAGCTATCAAACAGATAAATGAGATGTGGATTAAAGGCTGTGACAACCAGTGTTATGATGGACATGGCATATATTATACCTATGTTCTCTAATTTAATGTTAACTGTGTAAATTAGTTGAAAATGGCCTTATGCTAATCTCAGAAGAAGTCATATTCAGGGGGGAAATGTAAATATGGTTTATGGGAAAGTATTGTATGGTAAGACATATGTATTTTAAATGTATCAGTTATTATCATTTCTTGTCAAATTATGAATTTTTTACGTGCTAAATGGGTCGTCGAATGCATTCCTAAGTAATGGATGGATTTGTTTATGGTCATGCTATATTGGAAGGGTAGACCGTAGTTAGAATGGAACCCTGGTGAATGGTTTGTCACTCAATAAATGTCAACCTCACCAATAAAATACTCCTCCATTGACATAGGTAATTTAATTTAAATATCAACTATTTCCATGTTGTTCTTGTCCATATGTGTTTATCCACCCAATTAAATTTCTGAACATCTTCGGAATATGGATATTAATGTCAATTAATTTTCTCTGTAACCCACTTTATTGTCCTTGTGTCTTTATTCTTAATATGAATAAAGAAAACCAAAACTTTGGAGCTCATGTTGACAACCAATTCAATTATGATTTTGAGAGAAGAATCTTGTAGACCAAGTATGTTTCAAAAGAGGTTAAAGGAAAACAAAAACGTAAACATCATAATAATATGCCTCTCTAAGTGTCAGGGAAATTGTTCTTACCCTTTATTTTTTCTCGACCTTTGTTGCTTCCATTTCCTTTTCCCATGCCTCTCCTCGAACTTAAGGTCGAGGAAAAATAATGGGTAAGAACAATTTCCACCTCCCTTTCGATGACTGCTGACTGTTTTGCAATTGACCGATGGATTTTTATCCTCAGAATGTGCAAATGTTGGGGTTTCCTCTACAGCCAAAGACAATCCTACATCCTGTGACTTGAGCTTTTCCATAGCACACAACAAATATATATGATAAAGTCTATCAAAGTTTGTCGCCTGGCTTCGAAGTAGGTAAAATGCAAAACAATACTCAAATATGTCATTTCAAGGGAATTTCACATAAAAACCAAAATTCCTTTAAACTTTAATAGAAATTTGACATCCTCAAAAGAATCGTCAAAAATTGAACCAATTATTCTGAATCTTTAACGAAAAATCAACCGATGCCATAAAACTTGAGCAGCTAACTATTTTTTTCCTTGATAGATGTCTGCTTATAAGGCCAAAGATGTAAAACATTTTATCCACTTCTTCAAAGTAACACTATGAGCATTATTGAAATGCTTGTTGCTTTATTCCATTTTAAACCAAGACAAAAATGTCCTTAAGAGTACAAGGAAATTTAGATTTTGTGTTAAGATTGATATCCACTTCTTGTGCCTTGGATTTTCTTGGTAAAATTGAGGGTATGGATGGGGGGATTGTCCAAAACAACATTGTAGGGTGACATTTTGGTAGCACCATGATAGGTGGTATTGTACTACCTTTCTACAAGGGGGGTGTAGGGGGGGTGGGGGAACTACTAAACCCAATGGAAATATTAGTTAATGTAAACCCAATGGCTAACAATATTTTTATGGTCAACAAGTCACAACTTATATTACTTTTTATTGACTGCAATATCTCAATTTTTGCAGTATCTAGAAGTATTATGACATGTATCATCATTGTGGACATCGACGTTGTCATCATCATCATCATCGACATTAAGTAGATCATCAATAAAATCATCGTCATCATTGTCATTGTGGTAACACATATGCCATTAGTGTTTTTAATCACTAATCGACTTTGGGATTCATGTCATGTAATTGTTAAAGTCAATTATATGTCATTACAGTCATTTCGATGATAATAGGGTTTTTTAGATGTCGTTACAGACATTTTGGTGCCATTAGAATCAATTAGGATCCAAAATTGATACCACATGCATAATAATCGTTGACATCCACATCCACATTGTCATCATCATCATACAATAAATCAACATCATTGTCAAAATCATAATCATCATCAATGTCATCATCAATATAATTGCGATAATAATGAGCAAGGATCCATACTACCTCACAAGAATGGATGATGTAGTCTTATACTTATTGAATCATATCCATACGCTCCACCATAATTATTGTAATGCATCATCGCCATGTTGTTAGGGCCAATCATATGCCATTGGAGTCTATCAAATGTTGTTGGGGACACTCAAATGCCATTAGAGAAATGTAGATGACATTAAGGTAATTTACCCCTCATTAGGATTAATCAAAATCCAAAAGTGCCATGATTATGATCATTTAGGTGCCACTATGATAATCAAGATACAAAAGTAATATCACATGAGTCATGATCATTGACATTGACATTGATTTATTTGACGTTATGTCGGACATTTTCTGAACACAATTCCTCGCGCGGTTTCTTTCAAAATTTATGGCATTATTCCAGGTACTATACCTGGATCTATACCCACCTCTATGTTGGATTTTTTCTAGGTGCAATTCCTAGCTCTATACTTAGTGCTATGTTGAATTTTTTTCTTGTCAAAATTCATGGCGCAATTCCTGTCGCTAACCCTGGATTAATATATGGTGCTATGCTATTCATGACATTTTTTTGAAGGCAATTCTTGGTGTTATAAGGGATGCTTTTGTGGACGCTAATTGGGACTTTAATTGGGATGCTAATTGGGATGATAATTGGGATGATAATTGGGACATTAATTGGGATGTTAATTATCGTCCAAAATAGCGACAACTTTTAAAAAGGGACGCTAATTGGGATGCTAATTAGAACGCTAATTAGGATTCTAATGGGGATGTAATTGGGACGCTAATTGGGATGTTAATTGGGATGCTAATTAGAGTTCAAAATAGCACCAACTTTTAAAAAGGGAACCTAATTAGGATGCTAATTGGGATTCTAAATGGGATGCTAATTAGGGCAATAATTGGGACGCTAATTGGGACACTAATTGGGATGCTAATAAGGACGCTAATTGGGATGCTAATTAGCGTAAAAAATAGCGCCAACTTTTAAAAAGGGATGCAAATAATGCCATTAAAAGTGCCATTTTGTGGAAAAGGGTCCAGTTTGTCCAAAAAATGATGAAAAATACACTAAAAGTGAAAGTGGATGTGAAAAAGGAAGCTAAAAGAGACGCTAATCATAGGGTTTTGTTGTAGTGGATGTACTTCTATTCTTGGAGGGAATGTTCTTCCTTCTTGTCCTTTCTCTGCTTGGCATGATTTGTTAGGGTTTGATTGTCATCTCTATTTTTTCCATCAATGAATCTTCTTCTTACGCACATTCCTCCATATCGGATATTCCTAGTAGAACAATTGTCTTGACTTAAATTGGAAGACCATTCAAAATTTGTAATTTATGCTTCTATTTCTTTGAAATTGTCTTCAACGGCTTCTAAATGCTCCTTGAGCTGAGTGTTGGAGACATTTACCACCATACACACTCATTTTGGTCAAATTTTCCTAGTTAAACCACTATCCTAAGTATTATTGACATTAATGGACATCAATTGAGTATTAATTGACATCATCCAGTCACACCCACACCTACCTTCATTCAAGGAGGCTAACGTAGCCTTCTCCTACATTTAGGGAGGATAACTGGAGCACTCCGGGGGTGATCTGAGTGATATTAATGCACCTAATTGCTAACTGATGGTTACAATCAGTTAAACAGGGTAGTGAAGGTGCCTCCTTTCATTTAATTGATTATTTAATAATTAATTAATGTACTAGAGTCAACAGGGGTGCCTCCACCAACTTATGATGTTTAGTTCAACTTCAATTAAACTCATCGGGGTTATCTAGAGTCATTGAAGTGCTAGCACTTGATGGTTTCCTTGCTATGACATGTGTCTGATCTCTTTTAGTTGAGACTCAGTCATTTATTGCACTCCGACTTATGTTAGGGATCAGTTGAGTCAATTAGGGTTTTGATCAGTGGTTAACTGGAGTGTTGACTATGGCTTACATTCAGTTAACCTAGACTCACTCATTCAATTCGAATGACCTCCTTGAGGATTAGAATTTCTCATTCATTCATGCTTGTAGCATGACATTTTATTGTATTATCATTCTTTCATCTGATTATATAGAGCGTCTACTCATTTTGTAGACCGATTACACCATTTCATGAGTTATTTGTTGATTAATATTTGATGAGACTGATGTTTAGTCCCTAGATCAATGTGCAAGATTAATATGGTATCAAAGCTCACGGCAGGACGAAGCTCTATCTCTCAAAAACAACCTTTTTGACAAATTTCTGCATGAAATTTGAGCAATAGCTCAAAAATCTAGCACTGCACCAAAAGCCAAGGCTTACCACTTAATACCCCAAGTAAAGAACTTGTTAATCCAGATTTCTTGATTGACTATGTTTGGTGTGATGAAAGCCTAAAATGTGCAGGATGTCCGACATTACATTGCCCTTTTTGTTTTGATTTTCAGGTTTTCTACAGGTGAAGCATTCGTTTCAGCAGATCCAGATGGCCTGCTCAGTAGATCTTTTGACTCCATACAATTTCCACTCATGGAAAGGTGATATGGAGATTCAGCTGCGCTCCAGAGGACTCTTTAGATTCACCATGGACACTGAATATGAGCTCGTTTCAGCCATAGAAAAATCAAGATTCTTGAACAAGAAGGATGAAGCCTTCGGTTTCTTGTGCCTCTCTATTTCCCGATATCTTCTTTTCCATATTGCGGGATTGAAGACTCCAAAATAAATATGGGACAAATTGGAAACTCTATATGGAAAGCATGATGACTTGAGAGTTTACCAGCTCAAAAATGAATTAATGTCTCTCCAGCCCTCCAATTTTGAGACTCTGAAGGATGTTTTCACAAAGTTCAAGCATATTGTTTTACTCTTGAAGCAATGCAAAGTGGAGAAGGAGGATGATCAGCTCATCCTAGCCATACTCTCCAAGCTTGGGGCTGATTATTCATTTTTTTTTCTACATTCCATGCGAGGAAGCTCAGAACCCCTGGATGGAAGATGCCTACACGCAATGCCTTCATTGAGTCCCTAACAAGTGAACATGACAAGCTTGTCCATATGGGGATCATCAGATCTTCCCGTGATCAAGCCCTCCATGTCTCGGGGCCCAAAGATCTGAAGGGTAAAGGAAAGTAGCAAAAGAATCCAAAAACTAAATTTGATGCTCCTAAACCTAGAGTTGAAAACCAACAGCATGATGAGTCTTCCGGCTCAAGGAAGAACAAAGGAAAAGGGCACCATGGCAAGGAAAAAGTCAAGTGTTCTTATTGCGGGAAGGGCTTCCACCCTGAACATGCCTACAAGAAGAAGAATATTGATGAAGGAACCTCTCTCCTTGAGAGAAATCACATCAATCTTCCAGAGAGCTTTCGGAGGAGAGATCAACAAGATCGGGAACCACAGCATGAAAAAGGTCATGCCCTCATGGAAAGCACTTTGAAGTCCAAAGCACTCTTGATTGATTCTGGAGCTTTGAACCACATGATGGCTGACAGAGACTCTTTTTCATCCTTGGAGACCGGCAAATCCATCCCCATCCACATGGGAGATGACTCCACCATCATTTCAGAAGGACAAGGTATTGTTGATCTTGAAAATGGTTTTTTTTCAAATGTTTTGTATGTACTATCTCTGGCATCAAATATCCTTACTGTCTATCACATGACACATACAAGAGTGCCTAAGAGAGTTTCTTTCATCCCAAATGATGTTGAGATAACATAAATTTCATCCGTGAAACTCATTGCTAAAGGCCTTGCAAACCATCATGCAAAATCCTATGAGTTCTCTCACTTTGTTGTGGATGCAAAGCCCACCGCTCTGCTAACTCATGGAAATGAGGTTAGTAGGCTGTGGAATGAGAGGTTTGTCCATATTAATTTCAAATATTTGCAGCAATTACAGAAAAAATCCATGATTGAAGGCCTCTCATTCATCAAGGCAACCACAGGAATTTGCAAGGGCTATGTGATTGGAAAACACCCTGAGCAGAAGTTCGATCGGGGGAAGGAAAATCGAGCTACATGCATATTGGGGCTGATACATTCTGATATCAGTGGTTAGATTCCTTTCACATCCATAAATGGATCAAGTTATATTCTTAATTTTATTGATGATTTTTTAAGGTACACATGGGTCTTCTTTCTCAAAAAGAATTCTGAAGTATGTGAAAAAATTTCTGAATTGAAGGCCTTGACCGAAAATGCCTCTGGGCTTAAGATCAAGATCTTGAGATCTGATAATGTATGGGAGTATGTCAGTAATGATTTTCTACACATATTCTCCCAAATTTGTATTCAGTTCCAACATTCAATTCCCTACACTCCCCAGCAGAACGGAGTAGCGGAAAGGAAGAATCAGTCTCTCAAGGAGATGACCACCTGTATGTTGGAATCCAAGAAGCTTGCTGCAAATTTGTGGTCTGAGGCCATGAATGCTGTAAATAACATGTATAAAATGGTGCCACACTCATCCATGAAATGGAATACCCCTTTCGAAGCATACTTTGGACACAAGCCGGATGTGTCGAACCTACGGGTGTTTGGGTCCACTGCATGGGCCTGGATTCCACTTGATAAAAGAAGGGCTTTGCAACCGCAAAGAATAGAATGTATTTTTATTGGGTATCCTAATGAAGCTAAAGGTTTCAAGATTTTGTATATCAATACCAAATATATCATCATCGATAGAAGTTTCAATTTCGATGAGCCTCTTCAGGAGGTGGAACTAGTGAAGGAGAAAACTGTTGAATTTCCTTCCTATTCTACTAAATATTTGGATGATGAAAATGGGGGTGATGACCCTGATTTGGATCCTATGATTTCTGATATCAGTGTGCAGCAATAATAATATTCTGAATCAGAACCTATAGTGCAAAATCATCTTCCTACATGGGCCCGACATACACTCTCCTCCGCAGGAGATAACATTGGAAATCCGGATGATCCAAGGAGAACCTGGTCTGATTTCGAAAGAGCAGGTATTGAGCTCTCTTGTCCTGATAATTTGCTGTAAAAAACTTGCTATTTGATGATTATTTCATATCCAAAATCCTACTCTCATGGTCAGAAGGATCCGATATGGCAAGTTTCCATGGATGAAGAGATGAATTCTCTTCAGAAAAACACTACTTGGGAGCTAGTTTCTCTTCCTCCAAGAAGGAAATTGGTTCAATGCAGGTGGGTGTTTCAGAAAAATGTTGCTGCTGATGGAAGCACCTATAAATATAAGGCAATTCTGGTGGAAAAATTTTACTCTCAGGTCCAAGGTATGGACTACCATGAGACCTTTGCACTGGTTGCAAAAATGGACTCCATCCGCCTTGTTTTGGCAATATCAGCATCCAAGCACTGGGAAGTGCATCACATGGATGTTAAGTCAGCCTTTCTACATGGAGATATTCATGAGGAGATATAAATGAATCATCCTAAGGGATACATAACTGATCCATCTTTGGTTTGCAAGCTAAAGAAGTCACTATACGGGTTAAAACATGCCCCAAGAGAGTGGTACTCCAAGATGGATGCCTTCCTTCTCTCGCAAAACTTTAAAAGGTGTAGATCAGATCCAAATGTGTATTTACAGAAGTCTTATGGTCATATAATTATCATTGTTTTATATCTTGATGACTTACTGATCACAGGTAGCACAGTTGCCTCCATTTTAGCCATCAAAACTGCTCTCCACAATGCCTTTGAAATGAGTGATTTGGGGCTTCTAAAACAATTTTTGGGGCTCGAAATTGAGAAAAATTCTGATGGGATTATGGTCACTCAGTCCAATTAAATTTAACACCTATTAGTCAAGTTTAACATGGATGATTTTAGGCCTACACCGTTCCCTTTCCTTTCAGGGATCAGCCTTGAAGAAGGAAAAAGCACACCTCCCATGGACTGCACTATCTATCGACAGCTGATTGGTAGCTTGTTGTACTTGACACATTATCGACCTGATATCTATTATGCCATGAATGCTGTATCAAGATACATGTATAAGCCTCCTGATCTTCATTGGAAGGCAGCCAAGAGGATCCTCCAGTATATTTAGGGAACCAGGACCTATGACATTCACTATGCTGCAGACTCCGAGCTAGAGCTAGTTGGATACACAGATTCCAATTGGGTGGGTGATTCTATTGATCAGAAGTCTACTTTTGGATATGTATTCATGTTTGGTGGTGGCCCCATTTTCTGGTCAAGCAAAAAGAAGTCTGCCATAGCACTATCTTCAGCAGAGGCCGAGTATTGAGGAGCGATGAATGCTTGCATCCAAGCAGTTTGGTTGCAAGGAATTCTTTCAGAGTTTGATCTTGGTAGTACTTTGGCCACTGTCCTCTTTTGTGACAATAAAAGTGCTATTAATATTTCCACACATCTAGTTACCAGGAAGAGGACCAAGCATGTAGAGATCCACATGCACTACATTAGGGAGCTAGTGCATGACAGGACCATCATTCTACAATACTGCCCGACTGATGAGCAGATTGCAGACATCTTCACCAAGAGATTTTTAGAAAAGAAGTTCACTTACCTCCGTTCACTATTCGGGTTGACTTCATCAGGGTGATTCAGACTACTTTCATTGTTCAGCTTGAGGGGGGTTTTCCCACTGGGTTTTCCCTCTTTTCCTCACTTACTTTGTTTTGATCATTGTTTCAATTTCAGCATTGTACAAGGTGACCTATGGCCTAAGTTTCCAGGGCCTTAGCATTTTTATGCATTTGTGTTTTCTAACTCCTCCTGAGTATAGGTTAAGGGGGGGTTTTGGAGACATTTACCACCATACACACTCATTTTGGTGAAATTGCCCTAATTAAACCACTGTCCTAAGTATTATTGACATTAATTGACATTAGTGGAGCATTAATTGACATCATCTAGTCACACCTACACCTGCCTTTAGTCAAGGAGGCTAACTTAGCCTTCTCCTACATTCAGGGAGGCTAACTGGAACACTCCGGGGGTGATCTGAGTGATATTAATACACCTAATTGCTAAATGATGGTTACAATCAGTTAAACAAGGAAATGAAGTTGCCTCCTTTCATTTAATTGATTATTTAATGATTAATTAATGAACTGGAGTCAACAGGGGTGCCTCCACCAACTTCTGATGTTCAGTTCAACTTCAGTTAACCTCATCAGGGTTCAATGGAGTCATTGAAGCGCTAGAACTTGATGGTTGGCTTGCTATGACATGTGTCTGATCTCTTTCAGTTGAGACTCAGTCATTTATTGTACTCTGACTTCAGTTAGGGATCAGTTGTGTCAATTAGGGTTTTGATCAGTGGTTAACTGGAGTGTTGACTATGGCTTACATTCAGTTAAGCTAGACTCACTCATTCAATTCGAATGACCTCCTTGAGGATTAGAATTGCTCATTCATTCATGCTTGTAGCATGACATTGTATTGTATTATCATTATTTCATCTGATTATACAGAGCAGTTATTCATTCTATAGACCGATTACACCATTTCATGAGTTATTTGTTGATTAATCTTTGATGAGACTGATGTTTAGTCCCTATATCAATGTGCAAGATTAATACTGAGATCTTCTTGTGAAGTAACATTGAATGTTTTTTGACATTTCACCTTCACATCCTCGATTTGATTTCTCAAGGTCATCTTCGTACAAGATGTTCATTGCATCGAACATATCCTTGGCATTCTTCAAGGATGATACATGTGAGATCCAATGGAGACGGAATATACTCATCTTTGTTTTGACTAGGTCCTTCTTTTTCTTTGCTTCGACTTCATCTCCGTCTGGATTTGCAACTTCTTCTTTGACATAGTTCATCATGTCATGCTTGTTCAAGTATGGAAAGCACTCTATAATTCCATTCTTATAAGTTCTTGACTCTTTCAAGATTTGTTGCTGTAACTGTAACTTCAGAATGTATTCACTTGTATATCTTATGTATTGTACCCTCGATGTTTATTCCAAGAAGTGTTTGTAATTTAATTGAGTCATGATATGCCCCAATGTTCCGATAAGGGGTTTCTATAATGTAAACAAGTCATGTCAAGTCATTGTGGGTAACCCTCCTATTAATCAACAGTTAAAGTCCCCGCAGTTGTGGGGCCATAGGGTTATTATACTCTCCTAGAGAAGTCATCCCTAGTGAGTTATTGTAAAGTCAGGAATTAGTATAAATAGAGAGTGAGTCTCTCTATTTATCACACATTCACTCACACTTAGTTGTAGCACATAACTGAGAGAGAATCAGTTTCTAGTACAAGAGCGAGAGAGACTACTTTTTTCGGGAGATCATCTTACTATTTTTGGGGTTTTTCTTTTGGTGCTGATTATATCTCTGAGGAAGTTGCTGGGTTTTCTCCTTTATGGTTTCCCCAAGGAAAAACATTGTTTTCATTGTCTGTTATGTTTTGTTGTTGTGCTTGTTATTCTCTCATTTAAAGATCCTAATATAATGCTATCTTAAATGATAAAAATCCAACATGGTATCAGAGCTAACCTGAGAAGAAGACACTATGCAGCTGCGAAAACTAGGGTTTCCTAATTTTCGGATCTCTCTCCACATATTTTCAGCAAATGAGGGTTGGGCTGACTCTCCTCTCTAGGGCGCATCTTTTTGTCGAAGCAGAATCTGATTCTGAGGGTTGACCCAACACTGCTGCTGAAAATTAGGGCTTTCCACAGAAGTGGAATTTCTGAGTGATCCCGGGCCTGGATTTATATCCTCCTCAAAATCAAAGTTTAGAGATCAAGATCAAATCTTTTGGTGGATAGTACTCCAGGAAAGTCAAGCCCTAATCTGCTCTGGAACTAGCTCTACAGAATTTCAGCTCCAGATCCAGATCCGGCATCTTAAGCTGGTAAGATCTAAATCTTTTGTATTTTAATTTAAGGTTCTCATTTAAGATGTCTCATCATACCAAGCTTGATCAAAAGCTTGAGGGAGCTAATAACTTCCAATCCTAGAAGTATAGAATCTCCCTAGTCCTAGAAGAAATTGAGTTGGACTCCTATATCAATGAGGAGGTTCCAGTTCCAGAGGGAGATGAGGCTAAGGCCTTACGCAAAAAGAAGTTGGTCATGTCTAAGACTATTATTGTTGATTCAATAAAGGATCACCTCATACCATAGGTGTCCTCCCTAAAGACACCTAAATCTATGTTTGCTGCCCTGGCCAAACTACTTGAAGGAAAGAACATAAACCAGAAGATTACCTTGAGGAACCAGTTGAAGAATGTGAAGATCCAGAATGCAGAGACCATACAATAATACTTCACAAGGGTCTCCCAGATCAAAGAACAACTTGAAGCAATGGATGAAGAAGTGGAGAATGCAGAGATTGTAATGACCACCTTAAATGGTCTCCCTAGATCATGGGACTCCTTTATTCAAGGAATCTGTGCCAGAAAGAAGCTAGTCAAGTTCAGCAGACTATGGGAAGAATTCTCTCAAGAAGAAGATCAGATAGCAGCTTGAGAAGAAAAGATGGGAAGTGAATATCAATCTCTCATAGTACAATCGAAGAAGACCAAAACAAATCATCATCAAGGTAAGCACTTTCATCCCAAAAGACCTAATAAGAATCTACATAAATTTAGATGCTATACATGTGATGAAAGAGGAGACTATGCTAGAGATTGTCCTTAGAACAAAAATAGCTCCATCAAGAAGAAAGGGAACAAAAGAAGACATCATGCGCATGCTGCAGAAGACTATGAACCTTCCACAAAGAGAATCTGACAAGAAAGTGATGATTCTTCAGGTGATAAACAATATGTCTTGATTTCTGCTCTCACGGGAAACATTACACATGGAAGCAATGATTGGCTTATAGACAATGGGGCATCTAAACATATGACAGGATTCAAAGAATCCTTTGTGAAACTATCAGAACATGAATCACCCCACAAGGTGTAACTTGGAGATGACTACCAGTATCCAATAAAAGGTAGTGCGGAATCCTCCTATAAGCTAGACTCTGGAAAGTATATGACGATGAAGGATGTATTGTTTGTACCAAGACTAAAGAAGAACCTCCTCTCCATATCTGCATTAGATGCAAAAGGCGTGAGGGTTGCATTTGAAGATGGCCAAGTTCTCATGTGACCAAAGGGAAAGACTATTAATGATGCAATAGTAATTGGGGAACAAGAGGGAGGTCTATACAAATTGAAGGGCCATCTAGAACAAGCCTTGGTCCATGACACAATAGAGCCAAATGAAATTTGGCATAGAAGGCTTGCACATGTGCACTACAGAGCACTACCTCTTGCAAGCAAAGCTGTTGAAGGACTTCTAGAAATCGATTTAAAACATGACAGTGTCTGCAAAGGATGTGTGAAAGGAAAGAATATGAATAATACATTTCCAAGTAGTGAGAGAAATGAAAAAGGAATATTGGAAACCATTCACTCCGATGTATGCGGTCCGATGTCATCCAGTTCATTAAGCGGGTATGTATACTATGTTTCTTTTATTGATGACTTTTTTAGAAATACATGGATATACTTTATGAAGAACAAATATGAAGTATTCAGCAAGTTAAAAGAATTCAAAGACTTGATTGAGAACCACACTAAAAATAAGATCAAGACCTTTCGATCGGATAATGGCGGAGAATTCACATCAAATGAATTCAAATAATTATGCAAAGATTCAGGGATTAAGAGGGAGTTAACTACTCCATATAATCCACAGCAGAATGGGGTTGCAGAAAGGAAGAATAGAATGATCATGGAAGCTGCAAGGGCTATGCTTCATGATCAAGATCTTCCCATGCATCTATGGGCAGAAGCTACTAGAACAGCGATGTATGTATAGAACCGTACACCACACAAGGTACTCTAGAACAAGACACCTGAAGAAGTCTTTTTCAGCAAGAAACCAGAAGTCACCCATCTCAGAATATTTAGATGTCCAATGTACATACACATTCCAAAATAAAACAGGACAAAGTTATATCCTTCAGGAAAGAAGGGTATATTTGTGGGATACTCTGAAAGCTCAAAGGCTTACAAAATATACTTCCCAGGATTCAAGAAGATCGATATCAGCAGGGATGTAACATTTGATGAAGACTCATATTACAACAAATCTATAAAGATACCTACTAAAGATCCTGAAGAAACAGAAGCACCCAGAATTCATGACACAACCATGAATGAAGAAATTCAAGAAGAATATCGAGAATTAGAAGAACCTCAAGAACATGTAGATCCACCTTAGGAGAAGAATCCTCACAAGAGGAAACCTGCTTGGGTACAAGAATCAATCCAAGGTGTAGAAAGATATGGGGCTCTAGAAGAAAATCATAGAGAAAGAAAAAGAACCAAGTCCTGCTCTGGTTATGTAGCCTTATTATGTGATGTCATCGATAAAGAACCTTCCAACTATGAAGAAGTGGTAGAAAGGAAATAATGAAAGTATTTGGGTAGTCTACACAGTCATTTAAGGAGGAAGGTGATGATCTTCAATCTTACAACTATTAATGATTCTTATGTGCATTCACAATATATAGTGAATACAGGGATATAAAAATGGAATATCGGTAGTTCCAAGTAGAAAGAACACCTAGATACTTCCAAGGATGGAAAAAATAAGGGTAAATAAAAATATAACAAAACTAAATCCCTAAAACATTAGTGCAAGTATCTAAAAAACCACAACAATAATTGCAACATTGATGTTCATACTAAATACATGTGTTGGGAGATACATCTAGAATTGAGCCCAAAGAGCTGCAATAGATATTCTAAGAAGAACATTTTTCCCATAGATTTAGGAACCTGAGTAGAGAGTATCTTAGAGTTAAACATGAATATTGTATACACTACAGTGTAGAAGGAGGTGAATATAAGTATCCTCCATCCCAAGGAAGAGAAAGAGATGACAAAACACTTCCACGTCAATATTCAGGTAAAAAACAACAAGGTTGATTCTCTATTTGATTCTATTTCACATGGAAATGCCATAGAAGAAGACCTAGTAAGTAAGGTCAGATTTAAATTTCTTGATCATCCTATCCCCTAACAATTGGGATGTGTAAATAAGGATTAAGAACTTAGGGTAAAAAATAGTGTAAGATTAAATTTTCCATCACTGTAGATTATATTGATAAAGTGGGGATATATGTAGTATAACTTGATGTTTATGGTGTAGTTATTTGAAATCCCTACATGTATATGAGGGAAGAAATATTCATGAGGAGAGAAAACATATATAACTTTATTAAAGATGAGAAATATTTCATCATCAATGTGCACAAAGATAAATTTAGATCTCTCTAGTAAGATGAAACCAAGCCAAGAAATTGATCAATTCAAGTAAAAAGTTTGTAATTATTTTCTAAGACATAATTAGCAATATGATGAATCAATACGCTTAAGGAATCTATTGATGGATGCAAAATATAGAAGCAACACCATTTGGAAAATATTTTCCAGGTATATAGAGAATTGGTATATGATCGTAAAGGAATACCTCCTAATAGGGAAGTGGAGCACAAAATACAACTATTTCCTGATTCTACATTGTCAAACATTGGATTGTACATTCAAAATAAAACTAAAGGATTGAAGGATTAGAACTCTACCTGGAGTGCTACACATTCTGAATCTAGCAAGAAACTTGATATCAGGTGGAAATATGGATGTTGCGGGTGTAAATTAGACTATGTGTAGATATGGTGGTTGCAAAATGGTTTGAGGATAAATGGTATTGATGAGGGGAGTTCAGTATTGAATTCTATACAAACTATTGGGGAGAACCATCATTGATGAATGTAACAATTTTGGAAAGGAGGTAAAGATGACAGAACCCTGACTGCATCAAGAGGAAATACAATGATACGGCATCAAATATTGGGGCATATAGGAGAAAATGGACTTCGAACATTACAAGGTAAAGATATGGTCGATTTCACTCTGGATTTTGATTTCTATGAGCATTGCATATATGGAAAAAAATTGAGTAAGATTTGGATATGGTGCTACAAGAGAAAAGAGAATTATAGAATGAATACATAGTGACGTGTTTGGACCTATTCTTGTTCCATCATTAGGAAAATCTATGTATTATGTTTCATTTATAGATGATTTCTCAAGGAACACATGGATCCATTTCCTTCGAAAGAAATCAGAAGTATTTGCTAAGTTTAAAGAATTCAAGGCTCTTGTATAAAATCAGTCAGAAGAGAAAATAAATGTGTTGAAGACAAATAATGGTGGAGAATTTTGCAGGAATGAATTTGAGGATTTTTGTAAGAAGTGTGGTATATCAAGGAAGAGTCCATACACACATCAACAAAATGGAGTTACTGAGAGTCTGAGACGATGAATAGGTCATTGATGGAAAAGGCAAGGAGCATGCTAAGCAGTGCTGGGATAGGACAAGAATTATGGGAAGAAGCAGTGGAAACAACATGTTACTTAGTAAATCGGTCACCCACATCAGTACTAATTGATAAAACTCCACAATAGATATGGAATGGTAAGAAATAATCTATTAAGAATCTGAAATTTTTTGGTTGTGGTGCTTATGTACATGTTCCAAAGGAGAAAATGAGCAAGTTGGATAACAAAGTTGAGAAGTGTATCTTTATTGGCTATAAAGATGGCATGAAAGGTTATAATATTTAGAATCTTGTAACTAAGAATACCATTTATAGTCTATATGTTGTGGTTAGATAGATCAAAGAAGTCCCCATACATGAAGTGAATCCAATGGAAAAGGAACCAGAGAAAATAGAATTTGAGTTAGAAGGTGAAAAATTTGGCTCAGCTGAAGAAGCTAAATCAAAAGAAGAGGAACCTCATAATCCCGTTTTGAGGAGATCACCTTGAGAAAGAAGGAAACCACAAAGGTATTCCCCTCCTGATTTTTGCTCTCATTTTGCTTTGTCTATTACTGATGATGATCCTAGAAATGTGAAGGAAGTTGTTGACTCAGAGGATATCGATCTCTAGAAAAGGGCCATGGTTGAAGAAATGGATTCCTTGGAAAAAAATGAAGATTGGAATCTAGTCAAGTTACCAACTGGGAGAAAATTCGTTGGGAGAAAATGGTTGTTTAAAAAGAAGTTGAGTGAAGAAGGTAAAGTGGAGAAGTACAAATCCCTCTTGGTAGAAAAGGGATATTCTCGGGTAGAGGGAATTTATTTTGGTGAAATATTTTCTCCAGTTGCAAAATTAACTTCTATTATATTTCTTCTTTCTATTGTTGCTGCTTTCGATCTTGAAGTAGATAAGATGGATGTGAAGAAAACATTCTTACATGAGGATCTCGAAGAATAAATATACATGAAACAACCAAAAGGGTTCATAGTATAAGGAAAGAAAGAGTTGGTATGTCAACTAAAGAAGTCCCTTTATGGTCTAAAGCAATTTCCAAGGATGTGGTACCAAAAGTTTGACACATACAAACTTGAATTGGGGTTTGTGAGAAGCAAAATTGATCACTGTGTATACTCCAAACAAGTTGGTGATCATTTCATTAACATAGTATTGTATGTTGATGACATGTTGTTGATTGGAAACAAAAAATATGTTATAAAGGAGGTGAAGTCTTAGTTGTTCTCCAAAATTGATATGGGTGATTCCATGAAGGTGGGTAACACTTTTTGGCCAAATTTGGCAATGAAAACCTAATTTTTTACTCATGTACTAGATAGAAGCCCTTGAAATGCATATATTCCATGTGAATTTCGACTTGTAGTAAAAAACCAAATTGTAGAATATTATGTTGCCTTCCCAATGATACTTTTTTTTTAAATATTCCGATGTCATTTAATTTGTGAATTTTTGCATTTAATGAACTGTGTGACCTTTAAAATTTGAAGAAGTTAATAAGTGGCTCTTGTCCATCCCCAATAATTCAATATTACATTAATAATTATATATATATATATATATATATATATATATGAGCATGATCTACACAAAATGCACTGTGGTCTACATATATTTTCATTAATTTATTTCACAATATAAAATTATTTATTATTTTTCAAAAGTGACCACATCTTATTTCAGCATCATTTTATACACATGTGTGTCCATCCCAGCTTTTTTTTCACTATTTTCAAAAATTGAAAAACTAAATATACCCTTTTGAAGATGACATGTCGATGTGTGGGATGATCATTTTTCAGATCTTTTTTGATGTGTATTTTTTACCCGGTGGATTTTTCTTTGAGCTGCTTCAAAGTTGTTGTCAAGTTTTCTAAGTGTAAGTTTTAGAAGTAATTAAAAAAAACGCATATGAATGCCAAAATGCATGCATGATACCTCAATGGATAGAGGATTCGGTGATGAATCTATCGGTATGAATTCCACTCACTTGTGTGCCATGAATGGCAGAGTTTACACCCCTAGAAGACACAAAGAAACATTGATTTTCTTGTAAGAGGGCTAATTCTCTATTTTTCCAGCCCTCGATCAAGGTCTTAACAGAACCTCAATCGAGGTTTTAACATAACCGGGATCGAGGGTTTACTAAACCCTCGATCGAGGTCCTGTTAAATATTCAGAAAAAGAAAGCTTTGTACGTGACTACCAAGGTTTTATATGCACGCTCACCACCATGGATACCCTATCTAGAATATTATGCCCATGTAGGACATTTTAGAAATGGGCTTCTAGGATCCAACTAAGAAAATGAACATAAGGAATTTCAACATCATTTGATTCAACCAACTCTGCAAATAATAAATATCTTTGAAATTTAAACAAAAAAAATCATGACATTGCCAGCTTATTCTACTAATATACCTTTCGTCATTTTACTTGGAAACCAGAAGTCCCTAGTACAAACCGCCATGGGGCCAAGGGTTTGAGAAATGGATTGTTAAAAGATTTTTAATGTTCATTAAACTACTTCAAAACAAAAAACAAGGCTGGAATGGAGAAGCAGTGGGGGGCGAGAATTGAAGATCAGAATTAGAGTTACAGAAATGTACTGAAAGGTTTTAAATACTAAAAATACTTTGTTCCTTCGTATATAATTTTTAATTTTAAAAAACTACAATTAATTGATATGACTTTGAAAACACTAATTTTTATCTTAATCATCCAGATCTATTTCACCCTGGCCTCTAAGATTTAAATATCTCACCCTAGGATCTATATTGTAGGTATCAGATCGTAGTCCTGAGAATCCAGGTGAAGTGGACACAAATCGGATAAGTTCAGCTCATCAACTAAATTGCATGCATCATTTCCATAGTAAATTCTTTTTGCATTGAACCAAGGAGAGCAATGATGCATGCCATTCAGTTGATGAGCTGAACTTAGGCGAGTTGTATCCATTCGACCTGTATTCTCAGGCCTATGTTACGATACCTACAATATATATCCTCGGGTCAGATATATAAATCCTAGAGCCCAGGATGGAATGAAACAGAATGATTAAGATAAAAATTAGTCTTAAATTCGGAGTCATATCACATAATTGTAGTTTTTTAAAATTAAAAATTATATACAAGGGATCAAAGTATTTTTAGTACCTTTAGAGAGATGAAAATGTGAGCATGAAAAAAAAATATGACCTCATTTCCTTGAGTTATATCAATGTCCATTGTTTACTTTTCAAAATTGTTATTGTGTCACATATTTACAATTAATCTTGCTAATAAATTATTGAATGAAATTAGAATTTACATCAATAACACATGACTAATTGTTTTGGTGTTTCATAATGCTAAGAGTGGAGGAAAATAAATAAAATAAAATGTGTTATGGCGACTGTGGGATCCGAAAAACAAAATGTGTTATTTCAACAAGAATTGAAAATGTTCAATGACATGAATTCAAATGGGGATTCAAAATACAAGGTGTAACAACATCTTTTGGAAAAATTCATTAAATGAAACTTTACATGATGTATATGAAAATACAATGTCAAGATCAAGCTATGAGTTCGATCAAGGTCTCTAAAACCATTGATCGAATGAGTTAGAGAAATGCTCAATCGAGCTAGCAGCTTAATCACGTTTTTCAAAACTTTAACAAAAAACATATTCGAGTGTGCACACGAATATGGACACCCAAATATAATTAAATCAAATATAGAATTATATGATAATAAAATTTAATAAAACATCATTTAGACTATAAGAATGATACTTGAGGGTAATAGTACATACCTTGAAGAAAATACAAGTAAACACATTACTACTATCACTTCCCCTAGATTTTATGTATAGATATTAGTTGTAGAGTAATTGGAGTTATATATGTGATTGATTGGAGTCATAGATGTGATTAATCACATATATAACCCAATTAATCTATGACTAATATCCATCAAAGGGAATTCATATTCATATCCAATTAAATGATGGGCATGTTGCCTATTTATAGGCAATTAAAGATGCTCGATCAAGGTCTACTTTAACCCTCAATCGAGCATTTTTTAACCCTCAATCAAGGTTTTGAACCATTGACCGAGGGTTTACAAAAAGCTTGATTGAGCGTTTAACAAAACCTTGATCAAGCGCTTTACAAACCCTCGATCAAGCTATTATGACCTCGATCGAGGGTTTATTAAAAGCTCGATCAAGGTACGTTTTTCCATTTTTTCCAAATTCCCATTGCCAAAAAATGTAACCCACCTTCGTGGATTCACCCATATGAAATATCTCAGTGCTGTAAACTTCATTATGGGAATGGAGATAACAAGAGATCATGCAAACAAGATGATCAGTTTAAATCAAAGAAAATATGTCGAGACGGTACTGTCTATATTTAAAATGCAGGAAATTAATTTGGTCAAGGTTCCTATTCCTGTAGGTGTGAATTTATATGTAGACCAGTCTCCCAAGACACAGGAATAAGAAGAAGACATTTCACGAGTTCCATATGCCACTACAGTTGGTAGTTTTATATATGAAATGGTATTTACCACACTAAACATTGCTCATGTAGTGTTAGTTTTGAGTAGATATATATAAAAACCAAGAAAGGAGCATTGGATGACTGTAAAGAGTGTCTTTAGATATTTTCATGCCACCATATATTATGCAATCTTCTACCAAGGAAGACCTAGACCAAACAGAGTAATAAATGTACATGGATTTGTTGATGCAGACTAGGCTAGAGATATTGATCACATAAGGTATACAAGTGGGTATGTGTTCAACCTATTTCAAGGATCTATCAGTTGGATGAGAACGAGACAAGTTGTAGTTACACTCTCAACTACAGAAGTTGAATACATGGTAGCCACTCATTCAAGTAAATAAGTTGTATGGTTGCAAAGATTGTGTTCAGGTATTGGGTTTGTACAGAAAGTTGTAAGGTTAGATTGCGATAGTCAAAGTGCAATCTTACTAGCAAAGAACCATGCTTATCATGCTAAGACAAAGCATATTGATGTGAAATATCACTTTGTCATAGATTTGAATGAACACAAGAATGTGCTGGTAGAGAAGGTTGACACCTTGAAAAACATTGCAGACTAATTAACAAAGTCTGTTAATACATATAAGTTCTCTCGGTGTAGAGAATCTATGGGAATTAATGCCCTGAACTTATGATTTTATGAGTACATGAATCATTGTTATGCAAAGGAAACAACAAGTGGGAGAATGTTGGGTATATGCTATATTCTTTACATGTTCTTGTGGATGGGAGGTGTGCATGTCAGCAGTACTTCTGGAAACCCATGTCAAGGGATTGGATTCTATTGTCTAATATGGGTTAATGGATTAGGGTATTGGATGCTACTGAATACCTATATTTTGTATTGTGAGGATTCGTAATGACAATGAGAAAACAGGAGGTGAGGCTCCAAGGTTTGTTGGTTTTCCCAGTTAAGGGTTTCTAGGTTAAATATCTGTGTGTATGATTGAATGCTATGGTGTAATATTTATTTTTCTTAAAAGAATCTGTATGCTTTACTTCTCTGCACAATTTTAAATCTTACAATATCAAACCCAATACTACAAGTGGATGGGAGTTTTACAAAAAATAAATCTAGTCATCAAATACAAGAAGTGAATTACAAAAGCATTGACATACATTCTCTCAAGACCACCTACAACCAAGCTCACAACATTGGGTACTATTATTCATATGAATCCTTCAACCCATGATGCAAACAAGGATGAATACACAAAATATGAGGAATTCAAGGATCTATCTCAACATCTATTGGGCAAGTTCCATGTAGAAGAAAATGACAATAAGGCTAATTGTCATCTCTATGATGGGTTACTCTATAAAATGGAAAATATTTATATTTCTAAAGGTGAGAGATTGCAATTTATCAAAAAGGCTAACACATCCAAAGTTGTTGGTGTTTGAAAGATAGTTTCCACCTTTCAATGGTATGTTTATTGTAGTAGAATGAAAGAAGATGTAGCTCAATTTATTAGATGATGCACATACAAACAAGCCCAATAATAGGAAGCAATTTCTATACCATCCCTTAACTATACGTACTCGACCATGGAAGAGAATCTCCATGGAACTTATGGATAGTTTTCCAAGATCTAGGAAGGGACATGACTATGTATTTGTGGTAGTTGACATGTTAATTAAGATGTGCAATCCCATGGCTTGTTAAAATGCCATAAAAGGACAATAAGTATCAAAATTGTAATTTCAAAAGGCCTCGGTTCACTTCCAATACCAAGGAGCATCATATTAGATTGAAATATAAAAAATTTCAATGCCTTTTCGATTAGACTTTGGGAAAAGATAGAAACTAAGTTGAAGACGTATATAACTTTCCACCCATGGAGATACGGGAAAACAAAAGAGGTGAATAGAACATTGGTTCATATTTTGAGCACTTATAATTATAATCATTCAAATATCTATGATTAAAATTCAATATACATCCAACACTCTCATAATAGAGAAATTCATACTTCCGTTTGTAAGTATTGTTTGAAACATGTTTTCGGTATCTACCATCTTCACCTCTAGATGTTGTATAGGGAAACCAAGGGAGAGTGAGGGAAGAAACTATAAGCGAAGCATTAAGATTTGAAAAATCAATGATAAAATAAATAATGCCCATTTGTAAGTATATGAGACATTGAAGAAATCATAGGAAAAGTACAACACTAGAAATGACCAACAAAGCGTTGACAAAACATTCTAGGTGTGAGATAGAGTTTGGTTCCACTTGAATAGAGAAGGACAAGAAGGTCCTAGTAAGAAGATGAAGGGACTGCAGTATGGTATTATTGAACTATTGGAGAAGGTAGGGTATAAATATTACATACTTAGTCTACCCCCATATATGTGAATTTACTTAATATTGAACGTAAAAAATAAAAAACTCTTTGAACCATCCATGCTTGACCATGAACCTCAACAAGTGTTACTTTCTGTATAGGACTTAGTTCCAAAAGCTCGGGAAAAATTAGTAGAAGATATAGTTTTGTGGAAGGAATTCATAACAACTAGATGAGGGAAATATGGACTTTGGAAGGTTTGGTTGAAATGAAAACTTCCAAGCCATGTTGAATGGTACTCTACAGAGAAGCTAGAGAAAACTTTCGTCACATAATCTAGTAAAAGCTTTTGGGGACAAAAATCCTCCAAAAATGAGGAGGTATGATCCAAAATGGATCAATAAAATATTTTTCATCTACTTTAGTTCTTTATATATAGAAAAATTGGATGAATTGACTTCTAGGAATGATTTTGGTGGAATGTCTTACTTTGAGGATTTAAACAAATTTTTTTGGTGTCAAAATTTTATCAATGTAGCTCATATACCATTGGCATTGTTATACACTATGATAGCTTTGCGGAAACATGAAGATCACCTCAATCAAAGTTTATATGACAAATTTATCCACCCCACAAGTTTACTTATCATCTTGAACACAAGGTACCAAGTGGATACCGCATCAGATCTCATTACCCACACATGTGGAGCTCTTCATGTGTGGAATTTATAGAACATTATAGAGGGTGAAAAATCCTAAACCTAATTGAGAGTTAATTTTGTTGATGTATTTGTATCTTCAGAAGATATTCTGATGTCTAATATTATTGTATGTTGTTGTACCCCCATTGCAGATGTGTTTATGCCCTTGCGGGATGTCTTAATTGTGTATAGACTCTACACCTTGAGGTAAAACCTCCATTCTAAGTAGGGGAAATAGTCCTCAGTGTAACATCATGTAATTTGTATTTGGAGCCTATTTGGGAGAATTCAAACCTTTTAGGGAAGACATGTGAAACCTAGTCTTATGTTTGGTCAGTGACTTAACAGGTATAAATAGGGAGGTACTCTCCCTCATTTATACACACCTCACACTCTCAAGTTCGCATGCAAGAGAGAGGGAGAAAAGGAGGAGAGATAGATATCTTTTGAATACTTATTATTACTACTTTGATCATCTTACTATTCTAAGGAAGTTTGCAGGGATTTCTCCTTTATGGTTTCCCTGGTGAAAATATTTGTGTATTGTGTATCTCTTATATCTTATGCATCTAGATGTACTTGTTATTCTTTCGGACAAATATCATAATCAAGATAATAAGATATAGAAAAACTAACATGGTATCAGAGCCTCTCTAAAAAAAGGCATTTTGCAGCTGTGGAAACTAGGGATTCTTAGTTCAAGGTGTTCTCTCCATAAATGATCAAGAAAAGAGGGCTAGGCTAACTTTCCTCTGTAGGGCACATCTTTTGTTGGAAATAGTTTCTGAATTGAAAATTTTTCAGTTTTGACCCTCTCACTATGGTCGAGAGGAACCAGGGCATCAAGTTTTGGAGGATTCCTTCCTCAGTTGTCAAAAAGTGACCATGCTGAGCAACTCACCTCAAGGAGATGAATCTTTCTATCCAAACAGAATTCCCAAAATCCAAGTTTGGAAAATTAGGGTTTCTCTCAAAAACCCTAGGTAAGCTAACTCTGGAACCAGGTGAGACACCTCAAATTGGTAAGATATAAATATTTTCTATTTCCATTTGAGGTTCTCATTTGAAAATATGACTCGTCATACTCATCTTGAGGACAATTTTGGAGTGGCTGATAACTTCCAAGCATGGAAGTACAAAAAATCCCTGATCTTTGAAGAGAATTATTTGGATGAGTTCATCAATGTAGAAGTTCCAAAACCAGAGGGAGATGAGGATAAGGATTCTCATAAGAGAAGCATGGCTAAGTCTAAGAGAATCATTGCATATTTTATTAAGGATCACCTCATCCCCCATGCATCTTCATTCAATACACCGAAAAAAGTGTATGACGCTTTGACAAAGATGTTTGAAGGAAAGAACATCAATTGTAAGACGAATTTGAGGAACCAATTGAAGAATGTGAAGATACAAAACTCGGATACTATACAGTCTTACTTCACAAGTGTTTCTCAAATCAAAGAACAACTTGAATCGGTTAAAGAAAATATTGAAGAAGGAGAAACTGTAATTAATACCTTGAATGGTCTCCCTAGATCATGATCTATTTCAATAGACTTCAAGAAGAATGTGCACAAGAAGAAGGTAGACTTGTGATAATATAATAAAAGATGGGAGCTACTGATGATCAATATGTCACATTTCACACTAGGAAGAGCTTCAAGAAGAAGTAGAACAAGGATAACTTTCATCACAACAACAACAAGGACAAGAAATAGAAAAAGACTAAAAGAGATAATTCAAATGTTCGATGTTATACTTGGATGAAAATGGACACTTTGGAAGAGATTGTCCCATAAGGAAAAGGAGACACCATGCTCATGTTGTTGAAGATGATGAACCAACCAGCAAAATATTCAGATAGGAGAAAGATGATTCAGATAAAGAGTATGTGCTAATATCAGCACTTACTAGCACCATCTCACATAGAAGAAATTATTTTCTTGTGGATAATGGAGCTTCTAAACATATGGAGGGATAGAAGGAATCATTCGCTAATATTTCTTAACATGAGTCACCTCACAAGGTGGAACTTGGGGATGACTATAAATACCCCATAAAAGGGAGTGGAGAAGCTTCATACAAGCTTGACTCTGGGAAATCTTTAAAGATGAAGGATGTCTTATATGTTCCCAAATTGAAGAAGAATCTTCTCTCCTTTTATGCCCTAGATGTGAAATGGATTGGGATTGCTTTTGTCGATGGCCAAGTTCTGATGTGGCCCAGAGGAAAGAAAATAGAGTATGAAACGGTGATTGGAGAAGAAGACGGATTCTTGTACAAGATGAAGGGGCAGCCTGAACAAGCACTGGTTCATGAGTCGATTGAACCAAGTTAGATATCGCATAGAAGGCTTGCACATGTACACTATAGGACACTACTGATGGAAATCAAAGTAGTCTCAGGAATTCCAAAGATATAGGAAAAGCATGAAGGCATTTTCAAAGGATGTTCATAAGGAAAGAATGTGAAGAATAAATTTCCCAACACTTAGAGCAAGGCCAAAGTAATGCTAGAGATAGTACACTCGGATGTATGTGGACCCATGTCTTCTAGCTCATTAAGCGGGTATGTGTACTATGTTTTATTTATAGATGATTTCGGACGTAAGACTTGGATATATTTCTTGAAAGGGAAAAGTGAAGTTTTCAGTCAATTCAAGGAATATAAATCCTTGGTCGAGAACTGGACGTATAGGAAGATCAAGAATCTATGGTGAGATAATGGCGGAGAGTTCACTTTGGAAGAATTCAAGTAACTCTGCAGAGAGTCTGGAATTAAGAGTGACTTGAGCACTCCATAAAATCCTCAGTGGAATGAGGTTGCGAAATGAAAGAACCGAAACATCACGGAAGTAGAAAGAGCAATGTTGCATGATCATGATCTTCCTATGCACCTTTCGGCAGAGGCAACAAGAAAATTTGTGTATGTACATAATTGTACTCATCATCGAGTACTTGAAAATAAGACTCCTAAAGAAAACTGACAATAAGTCAATTGTCTAAGAATATTTGGCTTCCCTGTGTACGTACATATCCCAAAGGAGAAAAAGACCAACTTCGATTCGTCTGGGAGGAATAGTATCTTCATAGGATACAATGATACATCAAAGGCCTACTGAATATACTTCCAAGGATTCAAGAAGATCGACATCAATAGATATGTAACCTTTGATGAAGACTCGAGATACTTCATATCCAGGAGGACACCCATTGAGGAGGTTGAGGAACCTTAAGAGACGAAAGGCCAAAATATGGAAATTGGATAAGAAATTCTAAACCATGAAGATCACGACATGACAGAACCACAAGAGCTAGTAGATACATTTCTTGAGAAGGAATCCCACAATAGGCAACCAACATGGGCATGGGAGCTCATACGAGAAGCTGAAAGGTATGGAGCTCTAGAGGGAATACATAGAGAGAGAGAGAAAAAGGGAAAACCCCTACATTAGCTATGTGGATCTACTATTTGACATCATTGATAGAGAACCTTCCACGTATGAAGAGGTGACATAAAATAAAGAATGGATGGATTTGATGATCGAAGCCTATATCAGTCGATCATGAAGAATGGTGTTTGGGATATTGTTCCGAGACTGGAAAAGAAGTCTATCATGACTCCGAAGTGGATCTACAAGATCAAGCATGTTGTAGATGGAAGCATCGAGAAATATAAGGTAAGATCCATATCATGAGGCTTATCACAAAAAGAAGGCATAGACTACGAAGAGACATTTCCACCTATGGAAAGGTACACTTTCATTAGGACCATACTTTCTTTGGAAGTAGTTATAAAATGGAAAATACACCAGATGGATGTAAATACAACTTTCTTGAATGGTTTAGTCGAGGAGGAAGTGTATGTGGAACAACCACTGGGATTTCAGACACATGATAGGAAGACCCATCTGTGCAAATTGAAGAAGGTCGTGTGTGGATTGAAACAAGAACCAAGGAACTGGTACGATAGGATGGATAACTTCCTGATGATCTTGGGATTTACCAAGAGTAAAGCGGATTCAAACCTCTACTACAAGGTGGAAGACGGAAGACCAGTGATACTCTTCCTATATGTCGATGACTTGTTTCTAACACATGAAGAGGAAATCGTTACGAATGAAAAGAGGAGACTAGGTGTAGAGTTCGAGATGAAAGACATAGGTATGATGCACTAATTATTAGGCATGGAGGTGTGGCAGAATGTAGATGGGATCTTCCTTGGTCAAGGAAAATATGAAGTGGAGATTCTGAAGAGATTCAAAATGATGGACTACTAGGAAATTGACACACCCATGGAATCTAACTTGAAGCTTCTAAATGATGCTTCATCCGAGAAGGTAGATTCCACAATGTATCATCATATGATTGGCTCATTGATGTATTTGACGAATATGATACCATGCATATCCTTTGTGGTGAACACCTTGAGCCAGTTCTCAACGGATACAATACATATTCACCTGATAGCTGCAAATCATTTACTGAGGTACCTAAAAGGTACAATGGATTATGGGATCAAATATGATGTGAATAAGAATATTAAACTACATGGTTATGCTTATTCGTATTAGGAAGGTAGTGCCAATGACAGGAAGAGCACCTAAGGTTGTTGCTTCGGTTTCGGATCTGGCATGATCTCCTAGTTTAGCAGGAAGCAATCATGTGTGGCACCGAGTAAAGATGAGGCAGAGTATGTTTCTGCTTGCGCGGATATAGTTGTGAGGCAGGGTGGCTTCGAAAGATACTGTCTGACTTGTTTAATCTCCAATTGGTTGTGACATATATCTTCTGTGATAATAAGAATTGCATGAATCTATAGGAAAATCTCTTGTTCCATGACAAGTCGAAGCAAATTGAGATCAAGTTCCACTATATCAAGGATATGGTGCAGAGAGGAGAAATGAAGCTCTAGTATGTGGAAACAGAGGACAAGATAGCCAATGTGTTGACCAATCCTCTTGCAAGAATGAATTTCAAGTACTCCATAGAAAGACTTTGTGTGATCCAGATCGATATCCCTCGAAAGAGGGAGTGATTTGTTCTAGCGTAACTAGAGAGACAGGTTGTTTGAGCGTAAACTCCTGGAGAAGTTCATAGGTTGCTTAGACATAATTAGCCCTGTAGGTTTCCTTTGATGTAATCAATCCTTGTGAAGCTTGCAGATTATCCTTGGATGTAATTAGTCCTAGTATCTTACGGAAGCATAATATCTCACATGGGGAATGAGACAGGTTGTTTGAGTAGGAAAAATCCCGGTGAACCAAGATGCTTGGATGTAATTAGTCCTATCAGTTGTCCTCGGATGTAATCAGTCTCGATGAAGCTCGTAGTTTATCCTTGGACGTACTCAGTCATGTGATAGGTTGTTCTAATGTAAAAATGAGACATGGCATGGTACGTAAGTTATTCAGATGTAATATGCCCCATGGGTTGTCTAAGTGTAAAAATGAGACCTGGAGTGGTATGCAGGTTACTCGGATGTAATACATCCTGAAGGTTATCTGAATGGAAAATACCTTGGACACAGGTTGTTTAGATGTAATCCCTTGAGGTTGACCTAGAATGTAAAAAGTCTTGATGCAACAAGTTGTTGGGTCGTAATCAATCCTTGCATATATATGGATATGTGTGTGTTCCGATGTTGAGGTGATAAGGTCACAAAGCACAAGAGGTGCACCTAGGCGGTTCTCTTATAGAACACAGGTTGACCGTGGATGCTTTGTTTTTTTTTTTGTCTTATGCAATACAAAAGAGATGATTTGGATACGACGAGAAGAAGGTAGAAGATGCAAGTTATTTTCATGGCAATGTAAAGAAGGTCCTGTACAGTTCCTACATGATGGCTTGTTTGAGATTTGATGAAGACCTCGCAAAATACTAAGCCTACATCCAACATGAAAAAGGGTTGGCTATGTAGAAACTTCTAATGACAGATTGTATGGTACGATGATCAAATAATAAGATGATGATGGCAATAGTTATGATGATGACTCTATGACTCCATGATAATGACTATGCGATGAAGACCTGACCAGATGTGTTGATGACTATGAAGATAGAGAATACCTTCCTAGTTAATAGGGAGTGTTGATGTATTTGTTACTTCAGAAGATATTCTGACGTGTATTATCATTGTATTTTTTTGTACCCCCATTGGGGATGTTTTTACCCCCTTGCAGCATGTATTAATTGTGTCTAGACCTTGAGGTACAACCTCTGTTGTAAGTCAGGGAAATAGTCCCAAGTGTAACATCATGTAACATGTATTTGGAGCCTCTCTAGAAGAATTCATCCCTATGAGGGAAGACATGTGGGCCCCACTCTTATGTTTGGCCAATGACTTAAAAGGTATAAATAGGGTGGCACCCTCCCTCATTTATACACACCTCGCACTCTCAAGTTCGCATGAGAGAGAGAGAGAGAGAGAGAGAGAGAGAGAGAGAAAGGGAGGAGAGATAGATAGCTATTGAATACTTATTTTTACAGCTTTTGATCATCTTGCTATTCTGAGGAAGTTTATGGGGTTTTCTCCTTTATGGTTTCCCTAGTGAAAATATTTGTGCCTTGTGTGTCTCTTATATCTTATGCATCTAGTTGTACTTGTTATTCTTTCAGACAAATATCATAATCAAGATAATAAGATCTAGAAAAACTAACAGAGGAATGCAAACACCATAACCCTAGATAGCCATCAAGACATTATTAAATATTGGGAAACTAGGACAATGAGGGTTTCCATTATGATGGTATTTTTGTATCGTTCCATAGCTAAGAAAGAGCCATCATGTGGATATTAGAGTATAGCAAGGATGCAGGATATCCTATAGGAGCCATACAGGCTACATTTCCATAGGTAACCCCATAGAGAGTACCACATTTTTGTATTTTCGTGTGCATTAGAAAAGAAAAGAGAAAGGAATAGTCATCACTTCTTATTGGGATTTTCCTCATAGTGGGTTTTTCGTGAGTATATCTTGTGCTATTTGTGTGGATGTATTATCTTGATCTAACTATTTTTTTTAGTTTTATTTAATTTTATTCATTCCATGGAATTAAACTAACACAATGCATCTTAAATCTTCAATACAAATTGCAAAACTAGGAGTTTGCAAAAAGTTATAAGATCTATTGTGAGGAATGCTCTCATATCCATAGATGAGAATATGGTACTCTTTTTTTATATTGCTAAGAAATTCAATAAAATAAGTATTTTGATATTTTATTAAAATATAATATGTTTCTTGTAAGGATGATGAATGGTTCAATCTCCTATTTACATTGAGTTATGTCTAAAATTCTTGTATTAATGAAATAGTTTCATTAGTTCAATTACATTAATTATTGTTCTAGCAATTGAGATGTTTTTATTCTAAAGAAAATAAGTTGAATGAAAAGAAGTATAATGAGGATCCCACACTCAAGGAGAGAGTTGAAGGCCATAGTGAATTGTGTTGTTATCTATAAACACTTGTAATTCTAGGTGCTTATAGATTCATCCCCTACTTGCCTTTTCTCTTAGACTTCGTGCTTATAAATTAAAGATAATAGTTTTATAATAAAGGACTTGTGGTTAAACAAAATTTTGACCTCTCACTATTATTGCATGGATAGGAACTTTCCACAACCAAGTAGGTGAGATGTATATAATGTGGATTCACACTTAAATTTGAAATAAAAATGTATTAAATTGGATGAATATAAATACAGTTAAGAAATATATCCATATTAAATCTTACAACTCAATGTTAAAGAGATCGTATCTTGTCTTTATATGTTGGCCTAATATAATAATTTACAACATTAAAAATAAAGTAACATTAATAACGTTAAGAAAATCATATTTAAATCTATTGATACTTCTCTTTGTTGTTTACACTGAATGAATTTAAGTATTTACAAGTATATTTATGATTGAATAAATAAGTGCAACTATAGCTAACTACTATAAATGCCTAGGAGAATCAATCTTTTAATAAAATTTTACATTTTAAAAAAGTTTATACTTGAAAAATTTAAGATGAATTTATAAGAGTGTCTCTCATTCCAAGGTTTAGTTTGTTCTTAGTAATTATGATATTTAAAAGTCTATGATATATTGATACTTTGGTGAAAATACTTACCTTTGAATATTGTATACTTTAACAAATTGCAAATTTGACATATAATGCCTCATCTCATCAAACCTAATTATTTTTGCAGGAATCCAGAGGACTGCAATTTCAAGAATTTCAACTAAATTTTAGTTGGAAAAATAGTGAAAAATAGTAGAAGATTTAATTTTAGTTAGAAAATAGTGAATATAAATAGTAGAAGTTTTAGTTTATTTCTATAAGCATTACCATTGTTAGCGTGCGAAGTTGCATTGCATGATTAGAAGGTACCTTGCCATGGCCATTCTTAGTGTGAAAAGTTGCATGATTAGAAGGTACCTTACCAGAGCAATTTGCATAATATTTGAGTTTTAATTTATCTTTGTCATGAGAGCTACCAGATAGATAGCGAACTCAAGGGCCTCTGATAGAAACGACACAGAAAGTACGCGGGATAATGTTTCACTCACAGAAAAGTACGTCGAATAAGATATAAAAGCATACCATTATGTTTAATCTTTGAATTCATAGACAGAAATATCCGTGAATGCATATAAGGTTCATTCAAACGCATCGACAGAAAGCTACAGAAGTAGAGGTGGCTCATTCAAACTCCAGGTGGGTGAAGCTAGGGTTTAAGCTACGATGACATCACATTCATCACAGTTAAGGTTCATTCAAACGCATCGACAGAAAACTAAATAAGCAGAGGTGGCTCATTCAAAATCCATGTGGAAGGTAGGGTTTAAGGTACGATGACATCAACCTCGACATAAAACTACATAAGTGGATGTGGGTCATTCAAACTGAATGTGGGTGAAGCTAGGTTTTAAGCTACGATGACATTATAAAGATGTGAGCTATGGAGCTATGGTTCATGTATCTGCGAAGCCTAAGAGTCCCATCACTTTCACCACATGTATTGCTTTATAAAACGTCCAATGACATCACTTCCTCATCAATTTGAAAAAAGAAACAACACATTTTCACATCCTCCGTCTCATCATTTCATTTGTAAGTTGATTCCTCACCTCCACCAGTAGTAATATGATGGCTAAAGCTGAAACACAATCAAATCGATTCTCATGAAGAAAAGAGAAAGATCAGAAAACGTACACCAAATATCCAATAACTCTTCATTTCATCTCTGTGAGCAGCCAGCGAATCCGTATTAACATAAACATCAAACATGGAAACGTACTGTTCGTGATTCCTCCGCAATGCAATCTTTGAAAACCATGTAATGTCATATATCTCCTTGAATATTAGTGTCTGATTCAGAAGTTGTCCTGTCATGTTTATCCATGCACATCATTGTGAAGATAAGAATGGACTGCCATCATGTTTATCCTGACCATTAGAAGAAAATAAACAACCAAACATGGCACAGAACAGAAACAGAATCAGAACAAAGCCAGAGCAGGCAATATGGAATCAGCCTGGCCCCGCGATCATGGCAATATGTGGTGTCTGCCATTTCTCATGGGTGAAAATGTGTAATATACATATTTAAATCACTGACTCAGGGAAAATTGAACTTCGACATATACATCTTTAATTTATTTTAATGCTCTGAAATTAGGTGGATAGACTTTTTTATTTGAGATTTGGGGTACGCTAGGGTTTAAGATTTTTCATTGGCTGAAGAAGATGAGACAAGTGTATTGTCTACATTGATTCTATGGCAATCCTTCAAAATTCAAAATAAACAATTATAAAAGAAGAATATAAAAAATAAGTGGTAGCTAACTTGTGAATGGATAACTGGTAGCACTCATAGTTGATGAATGGATAACTATAGGAATGCAGTTTAACTAAAAGAATAGGAACAATAAAAAAAAAAATCATTCCATAACTATCTCTGAACCATTTGAACTTTATCAACCTAATCAAGCCACAAACTATGTGGATGTGCTAGTTTATAAAACATGTATAATAAAATATCAATTGTTGAACCATTTCTCCAAGTCACTTAATGGCAACAACAGTTTTTTAGACAACACATTGATTGAGAGCAACTAGCTACACAACAAGCTCGCTAAGCCAATGGTTAGCTTTGTGTTAAGAATTGTAATCTCAACGAACCACTATTATGCTTAATAATGAGAAGGTAATTCTATTGTCCAGGGATCAAATCTTTAGTGCTTCTGTATGCTTCATTGTTTTCTTTTACATGGTATTAGAGCTTACAGCATGTGCGTATCTGGGTAAGCCTTTTCACATAGTGGAAAGCACACACACAAGGAAGTTTCCATTGAAGCCTGAACACATCGAGGAATCTGGTGTATTTTTTATTTTTATTTTTTAATATCTTGGGTAAGACTTTCACACAGTGAAAAGCACAAACATAGATCCAATCTTATTGGAGGTTGTGAACTAGACAAGAAGATCTATTCTTGAAGATGGTCCTATGAGAAGCACTACTAGAAGAGATTGAAGAGATGAGAAATCTCTTAACACCAAAAGGTTTATGGAAACCTTTCATGGAGATGACTATGATATACAGGCAGTCAAAGTACGTAATTTGTTAAAATTACAAGATTTCTGGCATTTCATAGTTGAAGAAGATCCTAGAGATCCAGATTCATTTAAGGACTTGACCAAGTTCCAAAAAGAAAGAAAACAATTTGTTGCCTTATGTCTCATACAAGCAAGTATAGACTATTCACTATTTCATTATATTGTAGAAGTTACGGGGGATTCACCTTGTTGAGCAATATCTTAGTCATTCATAAATGGAGGTTTTTAATTGAGAAAAATAAGGTCAATATATTGTAGGTATTGGGGGGCATGGAATAGGGCATGGAGGGTTTATAGGTATTGGGGGGCATGGAATAGGGCATGGGGGGTATAAAAAGAGGTTTCTAGTAAAATAAGGAATATATTTTAAAAATAGGGGGTTTTAAATTGGAAATATGTATTTGAACAGGGGCTCAACAAAGGGATTTTTCTAAGTAATTATCAATATCTAGTGAAATTAGGGGTATTATTTAATATCCCATGAATGAAGGCGCTGTGACATAGTTTCACTAAGTGAAGACCCCGTGGTAGAAGTTGATACTCCAAAAAGAGCATGGAATATACTAAAAGAAGTATTTAGTGAAGAGTCAGTTGTAAAAGAAGATGACTTTGCAAGTCATGCAAAGCACCGAGAATCTCACAGTCAAGTGGAAGACAATCAAGAAGACTTTGTAGCTAGTGATCATGTAATCCTAGCAAAGGTTGTTGATCAAGTTGTTTTAGTTGATGACAATAAGCATGTTAATGTAGTAATACCCAGTGATGTGAGTGATAGTCTCTTTGAGCAAGACATGGTTGATAGAAGCATAGTAGCTGCAATAGTTGTTGAGAATGAGCAACAACCAGTTGATAGCACCACAAAAGAAACAACAACAGACCACGAGGTCTTCACTTGTTTACCAATATCCTATCACGTTAGTTCATATTGTGGGTTTTAAAATTATCAAAAATTGAACCAATATATTGCAGGTATTGGAGGGATGAGGGGTTTAAGGTGGGGGTGGGTAGCGTGGTTTATAAGGATTGAGGTATACAAAGGGGTGGGGAGGAGGTTTTAAGTATTGGGAGGGGGTTTCAACAAAAAGAGTTTGGGTCAATATCTTTGGAAATTAAGGGTATTCTTTAATATCCCACGATCGCACGTGCTATGTGATAGGTTCACTAAGTGAAGTCCCTGTGCAACAGACATTCCACCAGAAAACGAGAAGTTTGACGGAGATCTATGAGGATACTCATGTTAGTGATGAGCATCTACAATATGCTATGTTTTCTTTTGAACCCACAATTTTTGAAGA
This sequence comes from Pseudotsuga menziesii, assembly GCA_001517045.1. Lineage (NCBI taxonomy): Eukaryota > Viridiplantae > Streptophyta > Pinopsida > Pinales > Pinaceae > Pseudotsuga > Pseudotsuga menziesii. Next base: position 586,701 of record LPNX010723671.1, read on the forward strand.
AGAAATGAAGGATTCACAATGGGTACATGCAAATGAAGAAGTCAAATTTATGAAATTGTAAACTATGAAATTGTAAACTATGAAATTGGAAATTTATGAAATTGTAAACTATGAAATTGTAAATTCATGAATATGAAATTTATGAAATTGTAAACTATGAAATTGTAAATAGTAAATTTATGAAATTGTAAAGTATGAAATTGTAAATTGATGAAATTGTAAAGTATGAAATTGTAAATTTATGAAATTGTAAATTGTAAATTGATGAAATTGTAAATTTATGAAATTGTAAACTATGAAATTGTAAATTCATGAATATGAAATTTATGAAATTATAAATAAAACTATGGGAATTTTTATTTATAACCGTTGTTCTATTTGAATAATTTGATCCAAAATGTATCCATTATGATTGCAATGTGTTCCTATGTATT
>LPNX010723671.1:588458-599197 GCA_001517045.1 Pseudotsuga menziesii
TTATTCATGTTTGAATACATGTTACGTTACTTAGTTTCTTATTTACTAAATGAAGAGGAAAACTTAACTCTATATCTAAAAGGGGAGGAGTGGCTGGATTTTTCGTAACGACTCACTCAGAAAGGTAAGGAAATCCTGCATTTTTGGGCTTACTTAGTTCTCGCGAACTAATGCATGATGTATCTATTTTTATTATAGGTATTTTGTCATTAATCCTATGCTACATGTTCTTAAAGGAAAAATATTTAATACCTAGCATCTAAAGGTTCCCTAACCCTAAACACTAAGGGGTTGTGTCATGGTATAACACAACCAAAATGCATGAAGCCAAAAACTATAGAAGAGGGGTTATAAATTTAAATCGTGGTGGTGGATAGCTGTAATATTTAATATTCCCATGTGAAGGTTTCTTGGCTCCTCCACGCAGGTAGAAGCAAATAAAATCCATGCTAGGGTTTCACAACCATCCTTTGCATATTGTTTTGTTGTTTGGTGAAGGGTGGGCAAGCTCCATTGATGGGGCTTCGTTGAGAAAGGCTTGGTTTACAATGTATGAGCGGATGGTTTGACAGGAATGCAGACAATATTGTGGTTTAAACTTGTTACAACTTTGTTTTTATAGTTGGTTTAGCATACTTATGCTTCCTTTCTATTTTTGTTTGCAGGTTGGACAAGCTTGGGGAAGATTTGCGACTGTGGAAAAGAAGGGCATTGATGTATTCCTTTTAAGCCCATACGAAGAGGACCTTCACCTATCTACTTGGTTATTTATCGGGCTTGCAGGGGTTCTATGTTTGTAGTTGGTAAATGTAATATAATTTGGTATTTTCTAGGGTTTGGGGAAAAATAGTAACGAACTCACGCTTTAAATGTGGGTTTAGGGATTTCATTTTTCATGTCCCATTCAGGCATTTTGTAAAATGGAAATGACCATGGATAATTTTACTGTGTAATTAAAACCCTCTGTTTTAGAATTTTATAAAGGTTTCATTTTATATAATTCGAGCTCTTCGTTGATGTGAGCACTGCATTTTAATTTTTATATCAAGGTTTGGAAGATAGCAGTGTCATTGTTTAGCAATGGCACTATAATAATGGCATTGATAATTTATTCTTGAATGTGTATATAATTCAGGTTTTATGCCCACGCTGTATTTTATAGAATGCTTATGCTTAGCAATAATGGGTTTTACCTCTATTAATTATTTAGATGTTTTTGGTTGGGTGTTTCTCTTCTGTTATAGAGATCACTAGTACAAAATGAGGAATTAGCTACTAGGTGCTAAAAATTCTAGTCACCACAGGTTTTCCAAGTGATTTACTACTAAATATGAGCAATTTTGATTGACCCAACTATAAATGACTAAAACTAACGACTAATTTAGTCACCACTTAACAAATATGACTAGATAATAAGTGACAGAGTTAAAAATGACTAAAATAAATGACTAATTTAGTCACGACATAAAAAATGACTAGCTAGAAGAATATGAATTAGTCATTTATGTTAGTCATTTTTAATTGTGTCATGGAAAATTGCAAATTTGGCAATGAAGTGTAATTTTGGTAAGTTGTCTACCTTCTATTAGTAATATTAGTGCCATGCACCTCGATATTTAGAGATCCAACAAAGCAATTGCATGAACTTTTAGCCTTATGGGGGCTTTTACGGTTCACAAAAAAAAAAAAAATCTCTAGCTTTCTATTTTTGGCGAATCAAAGGTCATGATAATTGATTGGGCCAGAGGTCTCACCAAGTTGCAGTCACTGAGTTATATATGATTGTTGGTTGAAAAGGATTGGGCTCCTAAAGAATTGTTTTCTTTCTTTATCCTTTAGGCACCTGTACAGGGAGTTCAATTCTGACGCGGACAACCTATCAAATCTTGCGATAGGAGACTGCCCTGGCATTCTTCACTAATTATGTAATTAGTACTCAAATAGAATCATGAACACTGAAGATCGCTTTATCTGCTTCTAGTTTCTCCATTCTGGTTTTTCCTTAGACTATTTTAGGTTGTATCTGCATGACAACTCTCCGGAGCCCTGCTATTTTTTGTCTCACAGTTATTTTGTCTTTTCCACATTTTTGCTTTCTACAGGTTGACGGGTAGAATCCCTCTCGTTTATTTTTGGATATTAATGTAATGTTTTGCCCAGGGCTTCAATATTGTCTTCTATCCTACTTTGAAGGGGATTTTACATGAACAACTGTGATGTAATTTTGATTCTTATGAATAACAAATTACATATTTTTTTAGAATGAAAAAAAACCATTAATATAGAAAGAATCCACCATGTTTTTTTCTATATTTAGAAAAAACAATTTAAAAAGCTATATTTTAACAAAATATAAAATCTAAATTTCAATAAATTATAAAAAAATATATAATTTATATTTCAATAAATAGAGATTCCATAATTTTTTCATTTACACCTTGGAAAAAACACAATTTAAAACAAGCTATTTTAACAAATATATAATATATATTTTTATGTATAAATTCGTTTCCATTTTTTTTGTTTAACCCGTGCTTTAGGTTGTTTCTTTTTTAAGGTTCAGATTGAATTTCTTTATGTTGTTTCCTTTTAAAACTTTTGTACACTTTGGATTGAATAGGGAATGGAGAGAACTAACAATGGAAGGCGGGCAATCACAATCACAATCTTTTCATTTCAGCATTTATGGCATTTCTAGTCCTACAATTTCCTCTCCTCTTTCCATGGCCATGGAATTTCCGCTTGCTGGTCCGTCTTCTCATTTCATGCTTTCAAGATGGATCGCATCTTCTCGTTTGGTGTGTTGTGTCTTTCTTGAATCTGGATGTCGGTGTTTGAGTCTCGAGAGTAGGCATCTCTGCCCGCATCTATTTGTGATAGAGAATGGTGGTCGCCTCGAGGGAAAATGGATTAGGGGGTTGGATATGATTATTTCTATGATATTTATTTATGGTCGTACGTCCGTTTTCTCCCCATTTGTTTTTTTTTCATTTTTGATGCTATGTCTGGGAAAATGAACAAGCATTGTATGTAGAGACCCTTAGTATTATTAATTTATTTTGCACACTTTGGGATTGATTTGGTATTATTATGTGATGTACTTATTATGCTTTACGTTTAATGGAAGTGTGACCCAATTTTTGTTGAACTAGTGGAGTTATTTTATAATATTTTATAATATATTTAAAAATAGTATTTTAATTTTATTTTTTTAAATATATATAGCCATATTTATATATTTATATTAAGTATTCTATAAAATTTTATTAAATATAAAAAAATATTTTTTTAGTATAAATTGTCGGGAGATCAAGTCTCACTAAAGGTACTTTAAATTATCAAAATATTAATAACATAAAAAATTTGGTTAAATTTTTTCTAAGTTTTTTTAGCATAAAAATAATTTGTTACAATAAACAAAGTAATTTATTAAGATCCATTAAATTAAATTTGATCCCCCTCTCTCTATCTCTCTATAAAATAAATAAAATAATTTACAAATTCTTTTATATTTATACATTCCAACTGAAGAAAAATTTAAACTAATATATATTTTGGTTTCCAACCCCACAAAAAATGAAATTATGGATAAGCCTCAAATAAAACTTAAGCCTAAAACATCTATGTCTAATAGCACACTCTTGCAAAAAGCACTAAAACTTTATATTTCGATCAAAAATTTGTGCAAAACTAAAACATCTACGTCTAATAACACACTCTTGCAAAAAGCACTATGACTTTATATTTCGATCAAAAATTTGTGCAAAACAAAATAACATAGCATTATCATATAAGATCAACTTTAACAATCGTAATTTCAAAAACTAAAGATTATTTTCCTCAACAAATATGTTGGAAATCGAACCTTTTTGTAAGATTCCTTTTGCATTGCTTCAAGCTTCATAAAGCATTCATTATTTGATAAGTAAATCATCTTTCAAGATATCCTTTGCTTATCCTTTAATTCTCCAAAATCATGATGGATGGAGACATTACATAAATTGTTCCTTGTTTTTTTTCACTACTTTACTTCACTCCATCCACAATAAGAGTTAACCATAAGTTTTCTAGCTTATTTTTCTCCTTTAGTCAATTAATAATTACCTTGCATTTCTCTTTAAGTAATTTTGACCTAAAAAGTTTTAATATGTTATCATTCTATTTTAAATATTTAAAGTAAATAAAATTATTTTCTTCTATAAAAAGGCATATTTAAAGTAAAAAAAACCACTACTCCTCTAAAAACAAAATTGTTGCACTGGATATAACTATATGACAAGATGTTGACTTGGGGTATATTCAAGAAGATATATTGGCATGGAGCACATTTAGGAGGTTTATGTAAATTATTAGAGGCATATCTTTGAAAATTTAATTTTTTTTTGTTGACTAGTCAATTTTTCTTTATAAAACCAAATACCTTCAAAAGTAAAAAATAAAAATAATCAAAAGTTAAAATTAACATTGTTTAATATTTCTATATATTATTAATATTACTAAAAAAATACTTAAAATCATTTTTAGTAATATAAATAAAACTAACCAAACACAATTATGTCTATACCAACATAACCTATATTTAAACCTTACCACGTTATAATTCCATAGTTCAAACGCTGGCATTTTTTTTATGTTATATGGTTATAACACATAAAGTTTGACATTACCGCTCGCATACAATCTCTTCGTGCCATGACCTTGGATAAAGATATGGTTAAGATTTATGATGTGGCATATAATAATATAACAATCCACATTATATTGGTATGGTTTTAATGGATATGTTTAACATTACCACTTGCATACGATCTTAGCTTCATGGCATGACCTTGGATAAAGATATGGTTAAGATTTATGATGTGGCATATAATAATATATTAACAATCCACATTATATCGGTATGGTTTTAATGGATATAAACATATGCCTTTGTGATATGTTTTAAACATTGGCGCTTATGGTTTAGGCTCCACATTATACCATATTATACCATATGGTTTAAATATAGTGTTATAACATATGATTTACATGGAGTCATGGTGACGTTGGGTTTGGTTACTAGGCTTAATCCAAAAACAAAAAAATAAAGAAGTATTAGGTACACTTTTTCTTGGACATGGATATTGCATCCACACCTGCTACTGTGAGTAGCATCTCCTGTCAATGATAAGCTCTGTGAATACAATATCTAATTCCTCCTATATGCCTTGCCTTCGGACATCCGTGTTTTATTGCTTTAGACACCATCTGGCTATGGATATGTTGCACCTACGTATTGGAAAGAAGGATACAATATGATGTGCCCATCCCTAAATTATATAGAAAATGGAGGGGTTATTTTCCTACATGACTAACTGGAATCCACACCACTACGTATGGCACATGATCCCCTAGTAAATAGCTATAGAGCACCTAACGCTTCAGTAGACCAGAAAGATATACCCGAGATAACGGTGGATGCCCTATTGCAGATCGAGGGTTTTTATGCAATGAAGTGAAGCTTCATTTAGTTTTTGGTTTATTGAGGGAAATGACATCAATGCAGACAAGCGGAGCTGATCCTGAGAATGGAACAGAGAATTTACAAAGCAGGGCAAGAACAGGCTGAGGCCGTGGTCGTGATCACCGGAGCTGATGCATACTAATTTTCCATATATGATAGGAAGTGATGTTTTAATTTTGGTAAAAAATTAATGACGTATTTTTTATGTTTAGCTATTTCTATAAGTCGCTGTTAATTTTTTCTTAATTTTTCTAGAATTTGAACTTTAATAAAAGTGGTTTCTAAACCGAAATTTTAATTGCAAGTAATATGGATATGGTGGGTGTATATTGCATAATGTCAGAGGGTGTCATTTATGATTTGTGTTATATCCAAAAACCTACATCCATTTTTCAACAGTGCTCACAAGTGTTTGTCGATCCCAAGAGTTGATACACTCGATGTTTGTACTTCATGTATAAGTCGATGTGATCAAGTGGCGATGCTGTTAATCAATCCAAGTATGCGTAAAGATCAGTCGATGCCGATTCTCATTATGCTACTCCATGCAATCAATCATAGAGTTGATACAGGAGTCGATGCCTTCTTATGAAAGGAAATATTCGTTAGAATATTTTTATTGAGGGCGATTCTTACAAACCTTGGTGCCATGATCAGTTTTATCTCCGGGTGCCTATTTCAAATGGGGAACTTTCCTTTATACATATTATTTATACTAGTAACTTTCTTTACCATTTTTTATTGTTTGACATCTTTCCTTATATATTACTTTCTTTGAGAAGGAGATATCTAGTTAGTTAAAATAGGTCCCATTTTGCCTTGTTTCCTGGTTTCGCTTTCAAATGACATTCCTTGACGAGTAGATTTAGAAGGTAGTGCAGCCAAGAGCCAGTTTGTTCATGGTAGAAAGGAAGTTATGCTATGAGGAATAGCTAGTCTCTTTACCAAGATGGTGCTAGTAGATTGATTGCTCAAAGTGAACCATTAAACTAGAGGAATTGGGGAGTACAACTGGAGGCCGGGGAGTACAGATGTTGAGGGAACTCATTGGGGCAGTACGGTACAATATTACATGGCAAGAGTGAAAGAAACCTCCAATTAAATAGAATTAGAATATAGATTTGATATCCGTGGCTTACACCCAACTAGGAATGGGCTAGTAGATTCACTACTAGATTTCGATCCAAAATCCGACGGAAAAATACGACGGCGCGTGGATTTCTCTTTTTAAACTTACCAAAAATCACAAGGATACATTTTTTTTTGTAAATGTGGCCACAAGCGTCGGTGAAGCGACGACTATTCTCATAACCATTAGTTAAGCGACGACGGGTTAGTAAGCGTCGCTTAAGCGACGGCGCCAACACTCACATAACAAAGTAAACTATCAAGCCAATAGGTCAGGTCTAGCTACCACTCCTTACATATCCCTAAATCCCAGGTTTATATTAAGTTCACCCCAATAATGATGTTATCCCCTACCATAAAATATTGATCTATTATAAAATCCCAGAATAGTTTCCTATCTATATAAGGCCCATAAAGATTACATGTTCGAAGACCTTTCTTAGAGCCTTTGGAATACCTTCTAATACAATACCTGTAAGAATAAAGAGTGTTGAAATCACATTAAAACTAGAATTCCAACTTCTCATTAAACCTCTTAACAAACCCTTAGAATTAACATAACAAAATTGCTTTAACTACCTTGAAACATCATAATGTCCCACTTATATTAAACTATCTTATAAAAGATTGTTTCTTTGGAGCACCCCAAACCCTCACATTCCAGGATAACATAAACATTAAGCCACTTTCTTGGGGGTTTTTTCTACTCTAAAAACCTCATTAGTGTTTGATTATTTTCTTTCCAAAACCTCCTTTGAAGTCTTGGATTTTGCTAAAAAGTTTTAAAAGATGCAAACTTTTTTCCCACTATATGCTTTTCAAAAGACTTGAATATATATATATGATTGAGACATAAATTAATCTTACAAAAGATTAATATACAAACTACTATAGAAACTAATATAAAAATACAAAGAGAAATACCATATTTAAACATAAACTAAAATATTACACATATGATATGATATGTTCGAGAAAGAATGTTTTTTACTATTTGGTAATATGTGGTCAATGCGTGTAAATTTTTCCCTATAGGATCCCTGAAGTAGTTCGTTGATGTCTCAAAAGGTTTTATTTGTGCATGGAGCATGAGATAGGGGAATATAAAATTACTAAAAATAGGGAAGGTCTTACTCGAGGTGCATTGTTAAGACTTAAGGTTATGGGGGAAGCTAACAGATTATAGGTGCAACATAGCTAAGCTCGTATTCAACAAACATGACATCAATCATATCTACTAAACATTAGATTAACCATTACACCATGCATCATAATATATTAGAGCCGCGACTATTTATAACAACATATAAGCAGACATAAATGTAAAATAATGTCAAACTAGGAAGAACACATCATCACGATAAATCATTACCACAATGAAAATGAATTGAAATAGAGGGATAATTCCATTCATTTCTAGCACCAACACATATATAATAACAAGAATATTAGGTACCTATGTTGTCCTGGATCGATCCCTGAAAACCTCTACGGCGCCAAAGCTAGCAGTCTCGCCCAACATGCGGGCAAAAAACCATTCTAATAAGCGAGTCTCAGGTTCTGCGTTCATCGACACAGATTGGTGATTATACAGGAGTTGTAACAACTACCTGAAGCTCTTTTCGAGGTAAGATGATTCGTTGCTGGTCAAACCCTCAACAAATCCCTGTTACTACAGATCAGAGATGCCATCTTCCAATTTTCTTCTTCCTCCAAAAGACAAGCTCACAAAGTTTTTTAATCTGTGGAAATCAGTAAAGTAGCAGAGCATGGCATCTACTCGCCATGGATTCAGCACAGTAACTTTCAACATATTCTTGCACAGTGGAAGGGAGGGTTTCATGTTCGCTTTCTTCACAGTCGTTTTTGCAGGGTTTTGCTTAATCCCCTGCAATGCCCTCTTCGAAGATCAAGTCAGTGTCATAGCTGGTAAGATCAATGCACAACCCACTCAGCAATTCTGTTGAAATTTTTGTAACAACTCTAAGGCAGATCATGATTCCGGCAAATAGGTTTCAACATTGGTAGAATTTTTATTCTCATTGAAAGAAATCTCCATTTAAGTTACACTTCTTCTTACAAGCATCAAACGAGATCATTTTCCTGCCTCCAAACAAAATAAAGCCGACATACATCTTTCAGCTTCAGGCTTAAATATGATCAGCCAAAACTATTGTCCTTAATTGCCTAAACTATAAAGACTATATATTTATAAAATACACTGAGTCCACAACTTTCCAATGAGTTTTAAATTGGTCAATGTCTTGAGCTTCTAGACAACCATTGTCCCAAATTACTGCTCTACCTGTCTCCTAAGTGTGTCTATGGAACCATTCATCTTGAAGACAGTTCCTGGCCTTTCTAATTCTTAGAGGGTAAGGTCATATGAGCTTTCCCTCCTGCTACTTTTTTTGCTTCAGTCTGGCTCTGTGGATGTCTTCCTCTCTCCTGAAGTATTTCTAGAACCAGGATGTCTCCACTCTCAACCACATAGCAGAATGATCTCTTTCCTTGCTAATCCTTTCCTTTTTACAACTGCAGTCTGTAACTTTACCTTGGGCCTCTATATTTCATTGCTACTTTACCTCTGCAAATCTGTTAGGCTTGATCACAAAACCTCTCCACTTTTATTCTGGTGTGGGATCAAAATGATTTTTTTTCATCACAATAAATTTGTCACCCTGATAAGTTTTTGCAGCCTTTGGATTATTTATTTTGAACTACTGCCCATCTTGAAATAGATTATAATTATCACTTCAAAAAAGTCTCCCTTCAGTTTGATGCCATCCTCCAAATGCCCTTCGTTGAGGATCAATGATAAAATAAATCTATAAACCAATGTTTTTACTTCATTTGTTTGCTACTTTTCATTCTTGTCAAATGATGCCTCGAGGATTTGATCCATTCTCCCTACCTTTTTAGATTCAATTGGTAATCCCCTTGCTGCATTGCAGAAACAATAACATAAATGCTCTAACAAGTTCTAAGTTGCCCAGTGCCTGTAAAAGATTTAGGATTTGGTGTACATTTTTACATTACATTCTACTACTTTGTTACACCAATTAAGATGTGGGATTACTACAGTTTTGAGAGCTCTATCAGCAGTTAGAAAATTTAGTTGGATGGCATCAAACTACCATGGTTTGTTTGGGAAGTTGATCTTGATGATTCGCCATGTACAACAGCACAATCTCAGGAGGTATTTAATATTTCTTCACATGTTTCATTTTATGTTGGTCCTTTCATAAAATCCTCAGATGAACTATTAAAAAAAATTAGAATGACCCTTTGTGGGATTCCCAAAGATTTACTGACAGTAATAACAAAAACTATTGCACTGAAATTTCAGTCCTCTCCCAGCATATCAATTCAGACAGTAGTGAGAGCAGCTCAATGTATGGCACAGACCTATAACAAATGGGCTGAAATATGATACTCACAATCCTACTTTGATTGGATAGATACATTTATTTCAAGAGACAGATGACTAATATATATAGGGTGAGGATTTGCTCAAAGAGAGGATGTGCAAAACAACGGTTCAAGTTGGCTGTCTCATTTTGTGTATAGGAAAACTCTGCTTCTTTTACTTCCCTTAACAAATAAGTGTCACTACTTTTTAAAATGTAGCCTAGAGGCTGGAAGAATACACAGACCAAATGCTTGAACTCCAAAAGAAGGAATTTCATCTGGCCATGGTTCGATTGGTATATTTGATTTGCCCCAGAAGGTTCAAATCCTTCAAAGACATGTTCTCTCCCATGGCCATCTCCCCTCCCCAGCATTATGGTTCAGACATCAGCTCAATATATGGGACAAATGTAATTACAAGTGGCTTGAAATATGATACTGCCAACCCAAAACCTGGTTTGATTTATTAAAGGAATTATTTCAAGAGAGGGATGAGGATGTGTTGTAATCAGACACCAGCAAAAATGATTTTGGGAATGTGGAAGATTGTTTATATGATCAACAGTACTCAGATGGACCATCCCCAAGCCCAAGATTAGGATGAAAGCATAATCAACGATGTTTAATCTTAAATCAAATCACTCTCTCTATTCTACCTAAGATAAGATAATTAACACTGGGTCCTTCATCAAACCAT
>LPNX010723671.1:605715-652919 GCA_001517045.1 Pseudotsuga menziesii
CTATCTGATTTTACATTATAATGGCCATGCATGAATTGATCTTGTGCTGCAGACAGGTTTAAGTTTAACTGTCTAAATTTAAAAAAAATTCAAGCATGTTTGCATAATTTGCTTCATATTTCATTATAGTACAATAGGAGTTTGCTTTGACAGTGCCCTAGTTTTACTCAGATGGCTTAGTTTTACTCAGATGATTGAAATTTTATGCTTATCTAATAATGTCTATAAAATCTGCTGACCCCCCAGGCATAGAGAATGCAAAGATGCACTACGCAAATGCCTAAATTCAATGATGCTAATGATGTGTCTGGAGTGATTTTGGAGAAGTTCCCAAAGCGCCTGAATGCTGTTCCTCCTAGAGTTCTCAGTGGTTCATTATCAGGTGTTACTGCTGAGACATATAATGCTGATACACAGTTGTGGAGAAATCACGTGAAAGGCTACAAAAGAATGAACAAATATATTGGGGAGAGTAGATATCGCAATGTTATGGACATGAATGCAGGTCTTGGTGGCTTTGCAACAACACTTAAATTTGACAAAGTTTGGGTTATGAATGTTGTCCCAACCATTGCAAAAACGAATACACTTGGTGTGATATTTTAAAGAGGCCTTATTGGAATTTATCATGACTGGTATGGTTACCCTTCATTTCTCTTTTAATTTTTGCAAGGCTTTAATTTCTGTTATAGAAATATAGCCTATAGTTGGAGGACCACAATTCACAACAATATACATGCATAGGTAGAAGACTAGGTTTCCACTCTCATCCCATTTTGGGAAAAGGATTATAGGAACAAACTGCATCTAATATGTAATATAACATGTGAAAACTCTGGTTTTTGTATCCTTATACCTTTTTAATGGCCCTAGTGAAGCACAGTAGATTGACAGACAAGATGCTCACCCAATTGAAATCATGCGATGTGTCTACTACACGATGCGCCAATAGATTCCATTCTATTTTAAAATGAGAGGATCCCTCCTCGCCATATAACAAAAAAATCATGGTTTTCATAAACCGATATGGGTATCTCAAGTATTGTGTAGAATACATCCAATTATTCTTTTCTAAGAAGGCCTTATATTCAGTCCACCAATCTTTCAATTTTTTTACTAGATTGAATTCCTTGGCTCTGTACTCATCCAGAAATGTTTTGTTGAATAGCACTTGAATTTTCTTCAGCGTGAACATTATTTTGAATGAATAGGGTTGTAAATAAGCTATGGAAACCCTACCTTCACTTATGACTGGTCTCATTCCAAGATTAATGTGTTTGAATATCGATTTGACAACATCGTTATATGGTAATATTATTGGTTTGGCGTAAATCAAGTAAAGGATGTGCTTTCTGATATTTAAAAAAACCTCTAAGTCATCATGGTCCTTATGGAAGTCTTCATTGATGAACATTCTATACATGTATTTGGGCACTCAAGGTCATCTTGGAATCCAATGAAATGATTTGTATCCGTGAGCAACATTCGATCTGCATCTTTCTAAGGGTTGGGACTTTCTTCAACTTCCCATTATAAGGTAGCTTCCCTATTCCTTGTGCTTTTGACATTTTAAATAATAAATATCCTACAATAAAAAATGAAAATACAAATATTAAATCTTGTAGACATAATTATGTCAATAGGTGAGTTATGAACATAAATTAAGTCTACCTCAAGTTTCGAGCTAAAACGAATGGACTTTGAGAAACAAGATAGCAGGTGAACAAACTTGGCTTCTCTAGAAAGTTTACAAAGGATATTGGTGAATATTAATTGTGAAATACCTCCTTGAGCTGGTTAAGATTATTAATGACAACTATATATATGTACGGGTGGCAAAGTTTGGTGATAAGTTCTGTATTTTGTTTTTGCAATGATTTATGTAGTTTGAGGATATGCCCTTATCTAAAATCCTTATGGCATGCTTAGGTGGCAAGCTGGGGTGCTTAACTTTTGAAGAGAAATGTTTTGACCATGTCATTTGCACCAAGGGATTCACATGAAGCCCAAGTGTAGTTTTCTTTGGAGCGAGGCATGCCTGCTATGATTGGTGTAATGGGGACATAGCAGCTTCCTTACCCTTCCCATAGTAGGGATCGAAACGTCGAGATTTGTGAAATCATCCAACGTAGCTCATTCTTATTTACAATTCTCCACTGCGTAAATGACTACATTCATAAATACTAGTTACTGGTAAGTTGTAATAATAATAATTACGTAGTTTGTAGATTGATATCTATCATAAATTTGTTTGAATATCATCATTGTCAAGCAATAACAACTTCTTAAAGGGTGCTAGCTCAATGGTAGAGAGCCTGCCTAATTATAGGCAGGAGGTTGGTGGTTCGATTCCTCTGTTCCCTATCATAAATTTGTGACTACAAAAATGACTAAATTCACATATATACGACTATTAGTAGCTAATTTTTCGTATCTTAGTCGTATTTAGCTTAGTCATTAATATGTTAACATATAGTAGTTTATTTAGTCGTATATTTGGTCATTAATGGTTGCAATTAGTGACTAAATCAGCGACTAAATCAATGATTAACTCAGTGACTAAATCAATGACTAAATCTGTGACTAAATCAATGACGAAATCATTAACTATCAATGACTAAAACAATGACTAAATCATTGACTATCAATGACTAAAGCATTGTCTATCAATGACTAACTCATTGTCTATCAATGACCAAATCAATGACTAAATCAATGACTACTAAGTCAAGCTATTAATGACTAGTGAAATACGACTAGCTATAAGATAGTGGTAATTTGCTACTATTAGTCACCAACTCAAAAATAGTCGTTTATAGCCTGATTTTAGTCATTTTTTTAGTCATTAATTTCTCATTTTCTACTAGTGGATAAAGGGAAAATCCCTAGCTTCATGCTTGATTGAAATTCTTGATAGATTCCTGGTTGTTGTTTATTTATTCGTTGTATCATAAATATGAATTTGTTTCTATATGGTGACAGAGGGCAATCCCTAGCTCTGTTCAACGTTTATATATTGATATAGTTTTGGTTAAATGTTATAATTCCATCGTTGTTTGTTTTAATCCTGTGGTTTTGATGGCGGTTGTATTATCGTGACCTTTGCTTGCCTATATGGCATAGCTTGTGTATATGTAATGTTTATAATTTATATTTCTTTCATGTAGTGTATGGACAAACTTACGACCAATGTTTAGTGGATACAATGTTTGGTTTGGCATTTATCTTTGGTATTTTATTTAAATATTTTTAAATGCTCACAGCCAGAGCTTTATGGGATTTGATAGTTTGATATCATTTGTTATGTTTGTTATTTATTTTAAATATTTAAATGCTCCCAGCCGAAGCTTCTGAGATTCAATGATGGGTTATTTATGGTTTAAAGTTGGGTTATCATGAAGGCATTCTAGCCAACCCTTAACAAGATTCAATACTAGGTGGATGAATCTCATGATACTTTAACTGTCTTTTTAAATTAGAGTTTAAGTTGTAAAATGTTTCCTCTCAAGAAATTTAATAGGCCCTCAACCTTCGTTTAGAGGAATGATGGTTTTGTTTTGTATTTAATTATTTTATTGTAGCATAGATTATTTATTTATATATATTGATGTTGGAAAATGTTAATATGCCAATATTTATTGAAGTTAGCATATCCTTTTTACAAGATGGCTGGAGATTTGATCTTTGGGGAAAACTGATAGTTTAATGAATATCGTGGATGACTGTGTAATTTTATTAATTGTTAATGCTTTTAAAACCATGACTATTGAGCATTGTTTATGTGGTTTGGTTTCCAAGGGATTCATTCCCTAGTTCATGATTCTATGTATTTGTTTATCTTGTTTATTGATTTGTTTAATGAGTAGTTTAAATGATATCATGAATGAATGTAATTTGTTTATTTATTTGTTTTAGTTTGTTTTGTTATGCGAGATGTCCATCATTTATCAGTTCCTTTAAATAGTTTAAGAAGCAAACGTTGCACATATTCTTTATTGTAAGTTAGTGATGATGTAACATTGATAATACGATGAGTTTGGAATTCCAAGGGACTTGATCCCTCGTCTGTGACTCTAGTTAGTAGTTTGTTTAATAGATAGTTTATTCAACGAGGTTTTATTATTATATTAAGGTTTTGAGCCCTTTTGAATGCTCTATAATTTTATACTTAAGGGTTTTATTTTCACTCTGTTTTATAAATTTGCATGAGGAGAATTACATATGTGTTGTCATATAGGGTTTATAAATTTAGTACTATTTTCTATAATTGTAAATTGTATGGTTAATAAATTTATTAGAACTAAATGTTTTAATTCTAACCTAAAACCCTAACATATATAGAAACTTTTAAAGACTAGTTTAGCATAATCCTAATAAGAAATTTATCCTAGATTCTATATAAGAATTTAAAACTTAGATTCTATATTTAACCAATAAACCAACCTAGAATATTTATTCAAACTTATGAAGGGTAAAATTACAACTCCTAGTACAACCATAATGGTCGTAATCACAACCTATAAGCATAATAAAAATAGAGATAATAACTTGAAATGTAGAAATCCCTTACCTGCAATTATGCAGCTTGAAATGGCTAAAGAAACCTGCACACTTCAACACCCAAAATTAATAAAACACTTTCTATTTCTAACATTAGGAATGATAACCAGATAACTTTAGAACTACCACATTTCTCCCAACCATGACCCAAAACTGTTCCTCGTTCTAATTTAGATCCCCCCAAACTAGCTCCAACATGTAAGTGATCTAGAACACCTAATGGTGAGGACGTTGTTGTTTGGAAATCAAGCTATGTATAAGAATGCTTGGTTTTGGAAAATACTCTCCAAATCCATTTAAGAACAATAATTAGATCCCTAATCCTTCTCTTGGCTTTGTTCTTATAGATAATCTTTTAGGAAAGGGTTGTTGGTTTAAAACTTCAGTTAAATCAAGAACTCATTAATTTCCTGAAAATAATATTTAATTTGATTTTTATGGAATTAATAGTTATTTTGTTTACTAGGAACTTTTACTAGTTCCTACTTGAGCTTTAGAATAGAATATTTATTTAAATATTTTAGTTTATGATATAATATATACATATAATCTCACTTAATATTTTAGTTACCTTTATATATATATAAACTTTATTTAGTATCCTTAATTATTATTCATGCATCATATATCATAGTTTATTTATTTTGATGCTTCCATTAGTTTACGTTTATTTCTTTTATCAAGGCCTGAGGTAGGTTTTGATCAGTCAACTAAGTTAGGTAGCTCTAGATCCTCCTTGCATGTTGGATTACCTCATTTTTGTGGCAGTTCTTTCTGTCCTTGATGAGAAGTATATTTGAAATTTCAATTAACCAAGTTAAAAATAAGTATGATGAGGGTCGGTGTTATTCAGAGTCTTTCCAACTCAACACACTTATTTTTAGTAACCCCTAGTGCTATTCAGAGCCTAATATCAACACTATCAATTGGGCGTTACACTAGTGTGATTCCAGAGACTCTCGCTCAACACTAATACTAGGATGCACTTGCATAATACACCTAGGGATACAATGGCCAAAGATACGATGCTCCGGATCTTTATGCTCAACATCATGTTGGAGTGCTCTAGGGCTTATTCCCAACAATTCAAATCTTATAACCCATGTGCTCTAGAGCTTATGATCAACACAAATATCATAACTCATGTGATCGATGGCTTACACCCAACACGTCATAGAACTCAATCATGCATTCATTCTTCTGCATAATACATCATAATAATCATCTCAGTATATATATTAGGGCTAATCACATAATAATAAATCCAGTACATCAGGTCCTATGCCCAGTACCATGAAAATAGCCCTTGTCCATCAGGGCATATGCCCAACCTATAAAATCATATACAAGACAATTAAACATGTGCATTGGCTCATGCCCAATATATATATCTAATCAACATAACTCATGTGCAGTGGGGCATGTGCCCAATATATAAACATAAACATAATCATCAAAGTAAACTCATATTCAGTGGGGCTCATGCCTAATATAGTCAAGGTCAAAATTCAGGATATTACAATAAGGAGACCATTAACCCTAACTTGGAATATCAAAAGTATCTCTTGGCAGTAACTAGCTCACATAATAAAATGACTTATATCCAAGATTAGAAGGAACTCTCATGAATTCCATAGCAAAACAAGGCGTAGGTCTATTCTTAAAACTCAATGGGAGAAAAGGGTCTGCCATTTGTTCAATTTCTCTTAGAGTGTCTTGCATACTTCCAAATTAGCTATGAGTTTCATATTATTTTCTACAATACAAACCATTATATCCTCCTAACTCGCCAAAACTATAGTGAACTTGGAAATCTTCTTCGCAAGCTTTTTTAGCACAAGAACAAGATTTTAAAGTAGACAATGTATTATCCTTCTTAAGGTATGATAGACCAAATTTGATCTCAATAAACGTTAATCATCATCATCATCAACTCTTTCAAAATCCAAAATCTTATGTTAATTTCATATTAACACTTTTAAATATTTATTTTACAAAGTTTATTTTATACATTGAAAACATGAATTTTGACCTAATTTGAAGCAAATCTCAATTTTATATCCATCTTAAACACCGGTATATCAAGCAACAAGAGATCTAATTTATTGATGTGTATATTTTTATATCTTAAATTCAAGAAATTTTATCCCTTTATTGCTTTATAAATCCAAGTTTAGGTTTTAAATTTTTATTTTACTTCATGAATTTTTTTATTACTTTTCATAATTTTTATTTTATGGGTTGACATGGATTTATTTAAATTTATTTTATTTTATTTTTGGTAGTTAATTACGTTACATTACAACATCTTCCCCATACTGGGTTGTAGAGAACCTCACTCCTATGTGTTGTACAGGAATAAACACCTTATAACCGAAGGTCTAGGGTTACCAAGATACTCTTAAAACTTGTAGGCAAGCAACTTTAGAGTACAGAAAGGAAACAAGAAGATAAGATAGACTCACCTGATTCACAACGATTGATCTTATCTTTGTCCTCTTCCGCTCTGCTTCTCCTCCAAAGCTTTCAGGGATGCTTCTCCTTCACCTGTAAAGAGAAAATCCTCCAAGTGCAAGATTATACATGTATATAGGGCAGGTTAGATAAACAAGATATAGAGTGCTTAATCATAAATATTCATCAAACCATGATACATGAAATATATTCAAAACACATTTGGAAGAAGCATTCTCTTTATTAACAATAGTGAATGAGTTAAGATTACAACCCAACGCCTGAGACAAGAACTCCTCTGCAACCAAAGGATTCTGAGTTCCGCTGCTCCAAATACTTTCGAATAGACACCACCAGCATAACTTTGCTCTCCACATATGATTGATTAATACCCTCCCCAAGGCCTTTATTTATACTTAGTGAAATAAGGCAGTTTCAAGGGTTGAGGAGGTTGACACAATTGAGATGGTTATAGTTAAGGGCTTAACAAATCTCAAATAATCGTGATTTATTATTTTTAATGTCAAAGGAAAGCATACGTGGGTATTAATACTGGAAACCCATGTATGACACGTGAGTTTCTCTAAGGGAATCCCACGTACAGATTTGTACGCGGGTTGCAATTACAAATACTTGCGTACAGTACGCGACATGTTGTAGGAAAAGTTGCGTATGTACATGGGTTGCATATAGGAAAAGGAGTGTACAATAATTTACATATTCAAAGGTAAAAATGGCAAGCTGGATGGATAATGAATGTATTTCATAACATGCCCATCTATATTGTTTTAGGAAACCTTCAATCCATAAATGTCCTTTTGTGCGCCAAGATAGGAAATGTCAGCACTCGGATGGAGAAGTTCCATTTGGGTGGATAACAGATGCCCCCTAATGTGTGAGGTCAGAGGGAAGCGATGGCCAAAATACATTATAATATTTATCTCTAGAGAAATCAGAAATCTAATGGAGCAGAGGTAGTACCTGAAACAAATACATAATAATGTCATATACAAATTCATATCTGAGGATGCTATGTTCAATATACTGGAACAGTAGCTCCTTTACAATATTTGAGTACATCATATGATACGGGTACAAGACCACGTATATTACAAAGGTGGATCGAAGCCACAATATACAAGAATGATGAGTCTTCAAAGATCTGGAAGTTGTGTACATAAATGGAACATAATCTTGCGCAACTTAATCCATAGGTGAGGAACTAAGGTCTTCATAAACAATCCCAAAGAGCCAGTACAACCCAAGCCATGTGAATAAATGTAGGCTGAAGTCGAACATGGAAAGGATTCAACAGTTTGTCAATCAATAAGTGATAATCGACAACTGAAGAAAAGGAATTCACCAATGATAAAAGTGAATCCTAAGGTACTATCCTCAAAACTCCAGGTCTACGTCATCAGGAAGTACTGAAACAGAGCCATGCTATGATAAGGAAGGAAATAGATCCTCCAATGGATCACAAGAGTGACTAGGAAATAGGCAAAAGAAGGGAGACACAATAGATAACAGATATAACAATGATGGGATCAGGATAAAGATCAACATTGGGTTGAGTCCTTGAATAGTGAGCACGACACAGAGATGACCCAAGACAGATTTTAACTTATAGATAGAAACAACTAGACTTATCTGTCATGTAGGAGACATGATCAGATTCCCCAGGTATAACAAACAAGAGGAGGAGTAGTAAACTCGAAGTAATAGCTGAACTAAAAGTGAACACTGAGACATGGGTATTGAAAAAAATAGAGAGTGCTATGTTTAAGGATGACATACTGCCACTAACTGAAAACAAGAGAAAACTTCTTCCTTACCTTCCTTGTTAAATTTTAACGAGTCCAGGAAAGTCAACTCGGATTCCTCTTCATTTTTTAACAAGCTTGAAGAGAAGAAAAAATAATGCTTGATAGTGTCACTGATTCGTGGATTTAATGAGCCTGAACTACTACATGCTCAGTTGGTGTTTTCACGTTTAGAGAGTCTGGAAACTCCAAAGAAGACTCCAAGGGGGTCCTTTTTCATCCAATTTAGTCTCTTGAGGCTGAAAAAGTATAAAACATACCACAGAAGAACTCTCTTAACTTCCGTAGAAGAAAAGGTGAACCTTTTTCGTAATTAGTCAGGGAGGTCCAAAAAAGCTTAAATTACCACCTACCCAACCCTCCTTCCAGAACAGCATGAATAGCTTGAGTTTTACGAGTGTGAAAAAAAGCAAGATCACTCGAAAAGATCCATTTGATTACGAGAAATGGGGCTTACAACAATAAACTTGTTGCTTTGTTCTTAAGTGTGTAACGAGCATGACAAAGACACAAAGTACACTCGGAATCTTTTTCATGTTTAGGTCCATAGCATGAAAAAGAGAAAACTAAGCTCATACCGAGAGTTCCTTTTCCGTAAATTTAGTCCCTCAGGTCCGGAAAAGTGATAAACCTATGCCTGAGAATACTCTTCTCAATTCAAATAGAAAAGAGAGGGATCCTTTCTCGTATTAATCTGCATGGTCCGAAAAAGAGATAACCTACCACTGATGTGTATGCCCTATTCACATATTCTTAATGAGCTTGAATGGACAGGTTAACTCGGCAGTCAAGTCTATTTTGAAGGAGTTAGACCTGGGCATAAAGAAACTCCATAAGGGCGGGGAGTCCTATAAAGGGATAGATTGAAAAAAGAGATTAAAAAAGAAGCTCTATTTGGCGTGAAAAATAGCTAAAAAGATACCCCTGTACTTGAAACAATTGCGGCATGAGTATTAAAATACAACATAGGTTTTAAAGGAGGATACTCATGAAAGAAGGGTCCTATCCACAGAAGAACAAAGGTAAAAACAAGGAACTAATGGTTTAAAATACCATAGTCCGTGGAAAAATGCTGATTGCTAAGGTTAATGTGGATGAAGTATAGATGCAAAAAATGCATTGGAAATGTCAAAACCACCCTATGGAAGAAAAAAATAGTTTATAATGATGAAAAACCTATTTCAAGGAAAAAAAGAGATATGGTATTAGTTGAATATATTTCAAACTATAGGAAAAAACCCACTTTGAGAAATAAAATTTCTATAAATAGTTCAAAATCAAAACAAACCTCACCATTTTGAATTTTATCCATAAGAAGCAAGTTTTTACCTCTACCTTCATTCGATCAGTGTGGACAATCTAGTGGACGAAATCCAATTCTGCAAGTTGCAGGTAAGCCTACACCCCAAGCTCTTCAATTTGATCATAGCAATTTTCAATTTTGAGTCCCAATTTCATTGTTTGAAGCATCCTAAAGCATGTCACGGCGCGTACCCGGGTTCAAAGTGTAAACACTCGCGTACACACGTTCTGTACGCGAGTTTCCTTTAGAGATAGTCGCGTACAGTACGTGACATGTCTAACTAGACAGTCACGTGTACTGCGTGAAGGATAAAAAGCTAATTTAGGGCAAAAATTTTGAAATTTTATATGAAATTGATTAATCATAATACTTGTTTTGCTAGGTGTGAAGATGGTGTTGGAATGGAGGGAACGGGAACATGAAAATATGGACCAACAAGCACTCCAAAGTGCACCCACCATACATGCTTTACAAACGAGTGGGTTATTAAATTTCTTTTGCACATCACCCATGCGGGCCAATGTCCGTCTATTGGAGTTCATGATAAACTACTGGGATCATGATTTAGGGATGTTTGACCTACAGGGTGAGACTTTGGAAATTACTTCCGAGGACATATATTTTATTACCGGCCTGTCATGACGAGGAGCACCGGTCAACTTAGAGGGCACCGATAGGGGCGGTGATCCTTTAAGTGTCCAGAACTACATTGATGTGTTTTGCACACTAGGTACCCAAAAGAGAGGGAGATGTGTCCCTATTGTACATATCCATGATTTCACACTATAGGTACTGATGAGCACCATCGTGAGGATTGCAGGATCATGTTCATTACATTTAGCTACATGAAACCAAATGAGGTTGGCAGTTGATTGTATGCAGGGTGCCCTGTATGATTGGTGTTCAGGAGTTGTCCCCATTATGAAAAGACAACTCTCTGATTGCAAGAGAGGAAGGCGAAAGTTCTTTGGGTATTCTAGCATATTGGTTGCCTTCTTTGAGAGAGAGTACCAGGGTTGAGCCCTGCCATACCCCTACCAGTCCTATCTCCACGTCATCCAAGGGTGAGCAGATGGGGAGACATATTCCTCCGTCAAGGAGGAGACTCAGTGCAAAGTGTGTACAATGATGACTTCTACATCTAGTGGGAGTGGAAGCTATCGGCACTAGAGCAGTTTCCGTATACCGACATGGATTTTTGAGGTGATCCAGACCTTGTCCTCCCTCCAGGAGGAGCATGGGGAGAGCTAGGTAAAAAAAAATTGATTTTTAACATTTTTAAAATTTTTATGAATTTTAAAATGATAGATACATACATATGTGTACAAGTCTTAATCCTATAACCATGTCAAAATGCAGATATTGGACCGGTCTGCCCTGAGGGGCATCCACGTATGTTTGTTCGTCCTGTCATAGGCGAAGACCCGGGGCTTATTAGGGTTCTAGAGGGTAAGCTGGACAGGCTTACCCAAAGAGTTCCCACTTTGCAGATAGAGAATATTTCGGCCGTCATGCAAGAGTTTGTGGTTGGAGTTTTACCTACCTGGTTACGCCTTTTAAGGCGGGTGGCTAGAGCAGTTCTTGTATACATAGATTCTATGGAGGCTGCCGAAGCTGAAGAGGCTGAGGAAGCCAGAGTATAGAGAGGCCATGGGTACCAAGGTGGTCCTAGTGACCAGGGTGGTCCTTCTTAGATCTAGGACATTTTGATGAACTGCGATTAACATTTTGTATATTTTTGTATATTATACAGTTATGACTGGATCTGAGGATCAGACTCGAACTATCTATGGACAGATACTTATATATATATATATATATATATATATATATATATATATATATATATGTATGTATGTATGTATGTATGTATGTATGTATGTATGTATGTATGTATGTATGTATGTATGTATGTATGTATGTATTGTTGTCGGTTTATTTACAAGTGTTTTTTATGTGCATGCTGTGTATTTTTATGAAATGTGTGTTAGATGTCAATCTAAAATATAATTTTCATATGCATCAGTCAATGAATTCTGATTTCTTGGAATGTGATTGAATATAATAACTTCAAAATTTCTTTCCAATAACCTAATTTGCATGGACTGACGTAATAGAATAGGGTTTCACACCTGATAAGCTCAATTGAGCTAGGAAACCACCAGTTAAGAGTCCAGACGGACTTCGACCTGGGTGATACCACGTGACAAAGCATCCCATAAAAGCTCAATTACAGCCCTATATTCAGCAACATTATTAGAAGCAGGACCTAAGCAAGTGCCTCCTGTGGCAACTAACTATCCTGAGGGAGAGTAAATGACCCACGCTGCTGAAGCTAGATTACAAGTGTGGAGGTTGGCACCATCGGTGAACCCTATATACCTCTCAGAAGGCATCTGCAACAACCAGCAGATGGTATAAAAAACAAAAATGACAAACTAATGTACATAAAAATACATACAATAAAAATACAAGAAAAATTGCTAAGCCTAAGCATAGTACTTTTTCAGGTAGAGCCCATTTCTAGGCTCAGGCAGCTTGTTCCCATCAAAATCAATTAACTCATATATGCCCTTCTTTAAGACCTTCGACAAAACATAGGGCCCTAACCACATGGCCTTGAATTTTCCTGCCCCCAGGGGTTCTTTGTCTTTGTCCCAAAGCAAAACAAGTTTCCCCTCAGAGAAAACCCGAGGTTTGACCAATTTATCATATTGATTTTTGACTCTATTCTTGTGATCTTGATTAGTAGTCAGCACATCTCTACGATGTTCATCAAGGTGTTCTAAATGTACCAGACGTTCTTCAAGCTCTGTCGTATCGGGTACCACATGAATAGTTATTTTTAGAGATGGGATTTCACACTCAATCAGGGTAACTGTTTCCACTCCATGGACGATTTGGAAGGGGGAGAAACCTGTATCATTTTTTACATTAGTTCGGTAGGCCCAAAGAGTAGGATATAGCATGATGTGCCAGTTAGAATGGGCTGCATCAATTGTACGTTTAAGGATAGTCTTTAAAGTTTTGTTTACAGCCTCAACCTAACCATTTGCTTCCAGATAGTACGAAGATGAATGTTCTTGTCTGAATCCGAGCATAGTGATCAGTTCTGTCATCATGCTATTTTGAAAATGACTGCCATGGTCAGTGACAATCACTTTAGGTATACCAAATTATACTATAATCTGATTGAATACAAAGAAAGCTGTTGTTTCCCCATCGGATTTAAAAGTAGGCATTGCCTCTACCCATTTCGTAAAACTGAGTCAACAGTGACAATAATATATTTATGCCCCCCAGCCGAGGCTGGGTTACATGTCATGTAATCAATCCCCCATTTCATGAAGGGGCCTACCAAGACAACAGGAAACAATGGAGCGAGATGTGACCACATTTTCCTAGTGTAAAGCTGACAAGGATGACAATGCTTCATTGCTTCCACACAATCTTTGAAGATCATGGGCCAGAAATAACCGACACGTAGTATCTTCTGGGTCGTTGCTAACCTAGATAAATGACCCCCACATGCTCAACTATGGGAATCATTCAAGAGAATCTCCGCTTCCTCATGGGTAAGGAATTGATGCAAAATGGAATCTACCCCTCTTCGATACAATGTATCTCCTATGATGAGGTAGTTCTTAGCATAAAGGTGTAACTTACGTCGTTCCTCCCGTGAGGAAGCTGCAGGATACTTCAAAGTCTGGAGATATATAAGAATATCCCCGTACCAAGGATCAGAGGTGGATATCAAGAAGATATGCTCATCTCAGAATGATTCATCTTCAATGGCTACATCTTCTTTAGTAGGAAATTCTGCTATAAGCTCAACGAAAACTAAGGACCTTTTAGACTTAGCAGACTGAAAATCCAAGTCAAACTCTTAGAGAATGACTATCCATTTGTTGAATTTTCCCACAATAATCCACTGAGACAAAACATATTGAAAGGGATTCACATCCACCACTACTATAGTGGTCCTCGGTAAAATGTAGTGACGTAACCTCTGAACAGCATAGACAACTGCTAAGGCTAATTTCTCAATGTGGGAGTACCTAAGTTCAGGTCCAGCCAAAGCACGACTAAGATAGTAAATGACATGCTCTACGAGCTTATCGTCTTCCTGGACCAGTACTACCCCAATGGTCGACTCGGACGTGGCCAGATACAATATAAAATCCCTAGAATAATCTGGCGGATGCAGTAAGGGTGTCGACAACAA
Source organism: Pseudotsuga menziesii (assembly GCA_001517045.1). Classification (NCBI taxonomy): domain Eukaryota; kingdom Viridiplantae; phylum Streptophyta; class Pinopsida; order Pinales; family Pinaceae; genus Pseudotsuga; species Pseudotsuga menziesii. The sequence continues at coordinate 620,081 of LPNX010723671.1, forward strand.
AGCTTTTTTCAATGCCTCAAAAGTGATTTGTGTAGTTTCATCCCATACAAATGGGGTGTCCTGTTTAAGCAGGTGCATGAAACCCTTGGTAATCTTGGCATAGTTAACAATAAAATGTCGAAGAAACTTAGAATTCCCTTGCAGGCTTTGAAGTTGCCTGATAGAACGAGGAGGAGGAAGATTTACAATGGCCTCTACTTTTAATGGATCCACCTAGATGCCTCTATTAGAGAGAATGAACCCAAGCAATCTTCCTGACTCGACACAGAATACACACTTGTGGGGATTCAAGTGGATTTTATAATATCTGCATCTCTCAAATATCAATTGTAAGTGATATGGATGTTGAATCCTCTTACAAGAATGTGCAGGTAGATCATCAAGGTAAGGTTCGACAATGGCTTTAATATCATGGAAGGCAAAGTTCATAGCCTGTTGAAAGGTTGCCCCAGCATTTTTCAATCCAAAGGGCATTTTCTTGTATGCGAAGGTACCCCAAGGAAAAATGAAAGTAGTTTTATGTTGGTCTTCCAGTTTTATTTGAATTTGATTGTATCAAGAGAAACCATCCATAAACGAGAACACTTCACTTCCCGCACAAGCATCTATAATCTGGTCTATAAATGACATGGGATAGTTTTCCTTAGGACAGGATTTATTCAAATATCTGAAGTCAGTACAGATGCATATGGTCCCTTGCTTCTTATCAAAAGGAACAGGTTTGGATACCCATTCTGTCAAAGCTATGGGATAAATAAAACCAGCCTTCAACAATTTTTCAACTTCAGCCTTCATAGCTGCCGCTTTGCGTGGGTTAACAGGTATTAACTTCTGTCGAACAGGTTTGGCATCAAGATATGTTCAGATTTCGTGTTCAATAATCAATGAATCAATGCCTGGCATCTTCTCATATGACCGGGCAAAGACACCATGGAATTCCTTGAACAAGGCAGTATAGATAGCAATCTCTTTAGGAGAGCAGTTTGCACCTATGTATATGTTTTCCATGACATCAGGATTTACAAAGATGTTAATAGGTATAGTGGCAGAAATATTTGCCATATTCCCCTCAGAAAACATTCCTTCCCTGGGTAAGGGATTGATGGGTATATCAACATCTTCTGACAGTCTCATACGAAACTCTTGATTTTCTATTCTGCTTAGTTCTGGAAGAAAATAGGATCAATGGTGAAGATCCTCACAGATCTTACCATGTCCACTCATGGCTTCCAAGATGGCTTCATAGGAAGGTAAAACCATATCTAAACAATCCGTAGAGTGCAAAGAGTTTTCCTCCCATGCGGGAAAATAGACTTCTTCCAGGTCCTCTGAGACTGTGAGGGGATCCGAAATGGGGTCAACAGTGGTTTGAGTGATAGCTTGGTAAGCTACTTCCACTGCTGATAAGGGCACCTCTAGTTCATGGGGGGAAGGGAGAACCCAAGGATCAGTCCTATCAACAACCATGGCTATAGACTTCCCCACACTAGTAGAACCAATATAGTTAACCGGGGTTGGAAGATCAAATGTGCCCATCAGTGATGTGTACATTTCAGTCCCCAAGCTCTGTGCAACATGTTTGACCTGATCAACCAATGGCACAACAGACTCATTAGACTCTAAACGGCCTTTTCAAGTAAAATCAAGTTGGTCAATAGTAACCAATTTTCCCTCCTGTGGAAAAACCTCTACATGAAAGACAGCCGACGCAATAGTGGACATAGCATAAGTCCAGTTTCTTCTAAGAAGAAAATTATAGTCCAAAGGTGCATTAATCACTTCCACCTCAATAGACACTGCTTTCCCTGCCAGCTTAATTTCAAAAGCCGGTAGGATACCATGTAGACGAAAGGACCTTCCATCGAAAGCAGTAAGTAGAGTGTTTGACGGGACCATCTCTGGGGATCCGAGAGCTTTCCAACAAGACAAGGACATAACGCATGTAGAAGCACCCTAATCAACAACTGCCCTTCCAATGGTCTTTCCACCATGGATGACATCTATTGATAAGGCTACATGGTAAGGTAGGTGAATTTTAATATCAGACAAATGAAATTTTGCCATGAGACTCGATGAGTCCATGCTACCTAAATCTGTTAAGAGGGAATCCCGCTCGGTGGGACAACTCTGTAACACCTCTAAAGCTAACATTGTACACGGGGTTTGGGATAAATATTCAACCACATAGTAGTTTGAAGCAGCCCTAGCATTAGGGTTATGCAAAGTCTTCTTGAAGACACCTTTCAATATCTTCGGCATAGTTTCAGCAGGCTTCTCTATCGTGAGAGGGTTAGAAGTTTCACCTACAGCTTTACCCTTCTCAGAAGTCTCTTTCTTGTAATTTTTATTCCTCATCTATAACAAAGTTGAATATAGAACCATGTTGATATAGTTTGGGTCAAGGGAATTTTGAGTGCTGCCTACTACATTAGGAGCTGAAGCAAAGTTCTTCCCTTGGGGAAAAAGATCCTTCAAGACATCCGGTTGTTGAGCTTTAAGCAACTTCTGGGACTGTTCCACAAGGGGACAAAGGTGAGTAAGGTGATCCTCGTGGAACAACTTACACGGGAATTTAACCTTATTCTTTTCTTTCTTGCCCCCATCAGCACTATTCATGGGTTTCTGCTTGTTTTGGTTTCCCTCTCCTTTCTTTCCTCTCTTTTTCTTCCCATCAGGCTACTGATTGCCCTTCTGAGAGGTCTGTGCAAAAAAATTTGCACTCTATGGGGAGGGGGCAGCCTTTGATGCCTCCACCGTAGACTGCTTGACGAAAAACTGATGAAGTTGCTTAGCCAAAGATTCTATGGTGGGAGAGTTTACGGACCCAACCACACCATCGGCATGGGGTCCAGGCTTAGGCTTCTCTACATCGTGGGTAGGCCTTAGTGCCTCAAGGATAATCTCATACAAGATCCCAGATTGTGAATAAATCAAATCCAATTGCTGGGCCCTAAGAATTGCTTCTTCTTCATTCGTCACTCCTGAGGTGGATACGTCCTTAGATATGTAGGGAAACAGGGATTTAAGGAACCACTCTATTAAGAACTCAGGAGGGATGGTGGATTTTATAAGGCTCTTTTTCCTCCTCCACTCTTGGATATGATCCAAGATGTGGGTAGCCTTGTTCTACTTAAAGGTAGATAACAAGTCCGTTCCGAAATCATATCAGACCGGAAGCTGAAAGTGGCTAAAGAATGCACTAGCCAAGTCCCAGAAACTAGTGAAAGCAGTAGAAGGTAACTCAATGTATGATTTTTCCATGATACTTGTTAAGGTTCTCTAGAATAGCCTCAACCTGACTGAATCTTCATTCAGCGAATTCAAAGAACACCATAAATGGAATGTGGTGGCATGAGCCCCAGGATCTTCACCAACTTTGCCCTCAAATTTTGAGATGTCCGATGGAAATTTGGTGGGAACAGGTGGCCACGAGGGGTCATGCCTCACCAGGTCATTCATCAACTTAGACAAATCTAGCAAGTTTAACGTTGCCAGGAACAGAATTTTGGGTCGAACCAGGGCACTAAAAGTGCCAATATGGGGATTAGAGGGACCTTCCCCCAAATGCTCATAAGTAAAGATGGGGTTGCCCCATGCCACCGGTTACAAAGTGGGTAGATTACTCTAAAATAGATTCCATCCATAAGCCATAGGGTTGTGAGTGGGAGGTGCAGTATAAGAAGTTCGGGCCGTCCCAATCGAAACTGGGGTCTGAAAAACAAGAGCAGGTATCCCTCCACTAAATAACGAAAAGGGAGAGCTCGTAAACGGGGCAAAAATCAGAGTTTGAAAACTTTTCCCATAAGAATTATTGTTTCCAAATTGCACTCCTACATAAGAAGGTGATGGGCCTACGTATGGAGTGGATGGGGGAATGTGCCCCCCATTCCAAGGAAATCCTTGGACAAAAGTCAAGGATCCTACCGGACCGCTCTGGGTAGTGTATGTGAAGGAGGAAGGAACAGTAGGTATACTATTAATCCCAGTAACCATATCACCAAAAGTACCTACTAAGTTTGAGTGAACGAGCAAATGGACCACCCGACTCACTGGAGTCAAAGGTGTAGAAGGTATACTAGATCTGGGGGAAGCTGCCGGGGGAGGTAGTACCCCTTCAGTCGGAATGGCTAAGGTGAGCACAAAATAACTTTCTCCCATAGAAGATATAATCCTACCCACAGGGACACCTAAAACAGGTGAATCAAAAGGTCTAACCTGAACAATCACAGGATCGTTTAAATCAGTCAAGGGTGTGTTAAAATTCCTTGCAAACTTGTCAGTCTATAAGTCTTCTATCTCAACTGTATCAAGATTAAGATGGTTAGCTATAAGTGATGGTTCACCTAGAACTTCACTTACTCCTACGGGTTCAAATGAACCGTCTGTGTCCAATCTCCGCCTTTGGGGTGGAGGTGGAGGTTCCAATGTGACGAGAGGAGGAAGATTTTGCAACCTTCTTGACCTTCTTATAGGTTGGTCCTCCACGATTGAAAATTTAACAAATAAAACCCTAAGGCCAACTAAACACAGACAAAAACACAGAGCACGCACTATAAAAATTCCTAAAGCCTCAAACAGTCAACAAGGGTAAAAGAAATGCTTTGCTGAAGAAAGCTGAAGAACGATTACTTGGCATTCTTGAAGTGGTTCTCAGGCACAAGTGGAGGAATCACCCACTTCCCTCCCACACTTACAACAAGGGTTACCTTCCAAGCCCATCCAAGGTGAACCAGAAATAGCCTTCCGGTTTACCTAGGTATGAACCCTAAATGTCAAGAGACTAAAGGCTACCTTAGCTATACCAACAATTTGGGGGGACAGTCGCAAGCCTGACTCATATGCATGGGCAAGGTAGCTGAGCCCGAAACTCTGTCTAGGATAGAATCCCCAGATGTGTAAAAGTCCTGATTTATGTTTTGACAAGGAATCAGAGGGTTATCTCCTTAGTCCAATGCCTCCACGCGACCTCATGCTTGACTCCCTTTTGAGAGGAGCTTCCCAGATACAATTAATAAAGATAAGGATTTACCTAATAAATAGTCCACTACGTCTGAATTTTAAAACTTATGGAAAGTTTACACTTCCTACTCCACAAGTCTAGCCTAAGCTAGTAGGTTAAAGGCCCCTAAAAATAAAAAATTACTAATAGATTTTAATTATTGCGTTCATTTTAAAGGGCTATTTCTTACTCAAAAGGAAATGGAGTGACGAAATATGGCATTTTTTACTCGATAAGAAATAAAAAAGTAAAGGTGTATTTTTTTTTCAAAGCAAATTGCCACTACTAAAGCAAACTTCTTTTTCTTTTTGTAAATATAGATTGATGAACAAATGCAAATGATAAAGAGAAACTAAGACTATGTTTTTGTAGTTTTTGAGATTATATTTTAAAACTGAAATGAAAACTACTTATGCAAAAGCTTGAAAATGTTTTTCTTTTCACTTTTTAAAATGCTCAAACACTACTATGCACCTAAAATGCACTAAAACTTGAGTATACTTAGATCAAATCAACTGTATAAAATAAACAAACTAAAGTAAACAGGTCAATAAAACCAAGAATCAACCAACAAGGGAAGACCGAGAACCCTAGATTGGGTGGGTACAATGACAAGAAATCACTGCAAACTCACGAAGGTAAGTGACAAACCAACCACTATCAAAAGATAGACTAGAAAAACATTGCCCAAAACCCTAATCACTGATTGGGACAAAAACACTTCAACCTATACCCAAACAGGCCAACCTACTTCAAAATGCAAACAGAAGACAATCTAAACAAAAGAAACCCAAGGGCTTTACAAGAAAGCACAAGGTGTGGCCACCAGGGTCATCAGACTGACTGCACGGTGTTTATAAAGAGGGCCAACTAACAAACAAGAATCACAAAAGGATAGGGACAAGCAAACCCTAGCCCAAAAATCCCTATTTCCAGGCGTGTACGCGACTGTGTATAAGGGCAACTCGCGTACTGTATGCGACTATCCAAGAGAGCAACCCGTGTATGCAGGCCTCTGTATGTGACTATGTATGAGAGAAACCCGCATACAGGTACAAAATTTTCTCAAAAAAAAAGGAAAATCCACAAGGCCTTCAAACATTGTGGTAAGCATGAACTAGGATAAAATACCACACACAATACTCAAGGCAAAGACTGGTCAAGGGTGACATGAATAACCTACAGCAGTCTGGGATCCCAAGCGGAGTCACCAGTTCTGTTGCACAGGAATAAACACCTTATAACCGAAGGTCTAGGGTTACCAACATACTCTTAAAACTTGCAGGCAATCAACTTTAGAGTACATAAAGGAAACAAGAAGATAAGATAGACTCACCTAATTCACGACGGTTGATCCTAGCTTTGTTCTCTTCCACTCTGCTTCTCCTCCAAAGCTTTCAAGGATGCTTCTCCTTCACTTGTAAAGAGCAAATCCTCCAAGTGCAAGCTTATACATGTATATAGGGAAGGTTAGATAAACACGATATAGAGTGCTTAATCATAAATATTCATCAAACCATGATACATGAAATATATTCAAAACACATTTGGAAGAAGGATTCTCTTTATTAACAATAGTGAATGAGTTAAGATTACAACCCAATGATTTAGACAAGGACTCCTCTGCAACCAAAGTATTCTGAGTTCCACTGCTACAAAGACTTCTGAATAGACACCACCAGCATAACTTTGCTCTCCAAGTATGATTGATTAATACCCTCCCCAAGGCCTTTATTTATACTTAGTGAAATAAGGCAGTTTCGAGGGTTGAGGAGGTTGAGACAGTTAAGATGGTTATAGTTAAGGGCTTAACAAATCTCAAATAATCCCGATTTATTATTTTTAATGTCAAAGGAAAGCATACGTGGTTATTAATACTAGCAACCCACGTATGACACATGAGTTTCTCTAAGGGAAGCCCGCGTATAGATCTGTATGTGGGTTACAATTACAAATACTCGCGTACACTACGCGACATGCTGTAGGAAAAGTCGTGTATGTACGCGGGTTGCATATAGGCAAAGGCGCATACAACAATTGACATATTCAAAGGTAAAAATGGCAAGCTAGATGGATAATGAATGTATTTCATAACATGCCCATCTATAGTTTTTTAGGCAACCTTCAATCCATAAATGTCCTTTTGTGCGCCAACATAAGAAATGTCGGCACTCAGACGGAGAAGTGCCATTTCGGTGGATAACACTATGGGTCCAATTATTACCAGTGTAGGTCCATCTTAAAGAAGGATACCCAATTTTTTTATGTCTATTTTTTTTATATCTTAAATTCAAGAAATTTGATCCATTTCTTTCTTTATAAATCCGAGTTCAAGTTTTAAATTTGTATTTAAATTCATGAATTTTTTAATTACTTTTCATAATCATAATTTTTATTATATGGGTCAACATGGATTTTTTAAATTCCTTTTATTTATTTTTGGTAAGGTGTAATATCTCGAATTTTTTACCTTGATTATATTGGGAAAAAAAGCCTCATTGCACATGATTTATTTTGATGTTATATCTATATGTATGTATTGGGTGTATGCCCCACTCCACATGATTTATGTTGGTTATATAGATATAATGGGCATAAGCCCCAATGCACATGTTTTATTGTTTTGTTATTAATTATATATTGGGCATAGGCCCTGTTGGACAAGGACTATTGTTGTGTACTAAACATCGGCGCCGATGTACATGATTTATTTATTATGTGATTGAGCATAATTGCTAATATATGATGTTTTTGTGGTATATTGTGCAGAACACTAATATACATGATTGATTTCTATGATGTGTTGAGAACAAGCCCTGGAGCACATCGATTATGAGGCTGTGTTGAGCGTAATCTTTGGAGCACATAGGTAACCCCATCAAGTAACGGATAAAAGTGTTGGGAATAAGCCCTGGAGCACATGGGTTATGAGGCTATGTGTTGAGCATGCGATCTGGAGCACATAGGTGACCCCAACAAGTAAACGATAAAAGTGTTGGTCATAATCCCTAGATCACTCTAGCATGATGTTAGGCATAAGCTTGGGAGAATCATATCTTTGGCCATTGTATTCCTAGGTGTATTTTACAAATGCATCCTAGTACTAGTGTTGAGGAGAAGGCTCTAGAATTTCACTAGTGTAACACCTGTTTGATAGTGGTGAGCATACGATTTGAATAACACTAGGGGTTACCTTAATTAAGGGTGTTGAGTTGGAAAGACTCTGAATAGAACCAACCTTCATCATACTTATTCAAGATGATTAATTGAAATCATAATCTATTTCTCATCAAGGACTGCAATACACTGGCACGAATACGAGGTAATCCAACACGTAATAAAATTTAGAGCTACCTATCCTAGTTGACAGACCTAACCCCACACGAGGCCTTGTTAAAGGATTAACATAAAATAAGGAAGCATCGAATAAACAATTACGTTATTTAATGCATGGATAATAAAAGATGAATAAATTTAATAAGTAAGTCTAAATTATATATATATATATAAAGTTAGTTTGAATAAATAATAAAATAAAATATAACAAAAGTTACTAAGTAAAACTCTATATAAATATTATTTTATAAACTAAATTAATTAGTTAAAATTCTTTTCTAGACTTAAGTAGGAACTAATAGAAATTTCTTAGTTATCAAAAAATTAGTATCTTTTGAGATATATTACATATAAATCAAACTAAGATTTATTTTCAAGAAAGTATTAAAATCTTGATTTAACTGAAGATAACCAACTGCCCCTTTCCTAACAATATCTATAAAAGAAAGAGTTAAGAGAGGGAATGGGGACTGATTATTATTTATGTATGGGATTGGAGAGAATTTCCAAATGCAATACTTAGAGAATACAGAGCCTAAACTCCAAAATACTAGCACCCTCATCCCTAAGTGTCCTAGTTTTCTCTTGCATGTTGGATCCACCTTGGGGGAATCTGATTAAGAACTAGGAATGGTTCTGGGTCAATGTTAGGAGGAACGTGGTAGTTCTGAGGTCATCCGGTTACCATTCCAAAGGTCGAAAATAGAGTATTTCCTATTAATTTTGTATTTAAGTGTGTTGGGTGATAGAGCTATTTCAAGCCACACAACTGCATGTAAGAGGTTTACCCTATATTAGATTTTATTTCTACTTTTAAATATGTTTACATGCAAGATTTACAGTTATCAAGATTTGTATTGAAAGCTTCTTCATAAATTTAAATAAAACAATTGTTTATGTGGGTCCATTAACAGAATTATTTAGTCATGGTACCATGGGTTTTACTCCAAGATATTTTTATGGATAGGATAGTTTTAAAAAATATTTTATGGTTTACGATAGAATATAGGATTAATCTTCCCATAGAGATTATAATAATTTATTTCCAAACAACATGAATAGTGTTGATTTCAGACAGAATCCTCAAACATGGGAATCGTAGATCCTAGAACCCAACATACTTTGAAAATCAAATAATTATTAAACCATTTGAAAGTATAGGACAGAGACGTGTTCACACAAAGATCGCTCCAGCAAAGCAAGCTCATGCTTGAGCTCTGTTTTATAAATATAGAATAAACAATTAGTATTATTTACAAATCATCCACACAGGGTTTATAAACTTAGATTTTAAATAAACACTTACATGCCAACTTTAGATTGAATAAAGAACCATAGGCCATCCACGACAGGTTGAAACCCTTAAAGTCCCAAATCTACTCTATCAAACATTTGCAAAATCTCAAGTTTGACTCCATAAAAATACGCATAGCACTGACTGAAAGCCACTTGTAAACAATTTAAAAATAAATAGATATTACATAAACCATTAGCTAAGCTTAACCAGGGTATCATGATACCCCTCATACCAAACATTGAATCCCATGGATTTGCTTTTCCATCCATCCTTTGGAAGGAGTGGCCACACTTCCAACCTTAGCATATAAATTCATCAACGTGAAATTAAAATTAAATAAGAAAACAGAGCTAGGGATTTTCCCGTGCTTCTGTAGAGAAGCAATACAAACAAAATATTTTCCACTAAAACAGTAAACAGAAACAAAATTACCCATAATATCATTGTTGGAAATGACACCGCTAACGCAGAACATCTCCACCATAATAGAATACATTCTCACCATCAACACTTTACCCAAAAACATGACAAGGCCACGACTCATAAATAAAAAGTAACATAATTGAGATCCATATTTTATGTAAACCAAATCAGCTACATCTTCCCATATATTCCTTAAAAAACACAGAGCAAGATTAAAGCACAAATTGTTTTATCCCGAAAACGTTAGCTTTGGGATGGTACAGATACATTAAAGAACTTCAAAACACAACATATATCACTCTACAAAATACTTAATCATTCGCTTAGCTATCAACATTTAAACCAATATAGAGCACATGAAAGATAACAACTATACAACCTTACATTTCGAGAATTAGGTTTTAGATAGTTTTTTGATCCAGATGGAGATCAGTGGACACCCACCTATTCCATTGGCTCAAAACAATTGTCCATTGTGACAGTTTCCTAGTTATTTTTCTACAGTTTTTCTGGTCCTAAACTTTCGGGGTCGTTTTGAGGCCCTAAACGATGTTTTTTGGAGATTTGGGGCCATATAGTTACATTTGGCATGCATTTTGCCAACAAAAAGTTGTAAATCTTAGATATACCTTTCCAACGAGCTATCGAACGCCCAAATCGGAGATCGTATGCAAAAGTTATGACCCCGGGAAGTTAACTGTTCAACTTACCACCTTGGGGCCGCAAACTTTATGACGGTTCATCTTCTAGGGTTACGTTTTGAACTTTTTGGGTTCTCACCCTCATTATTATTATAAATAGGCCCCTTTGGCCTCATTTTGTATTCAGCTTAGCATGGATAAGCGTAGTAGCCACATCTCTTCTCAGAGATAGCTACCACCATTCAAGCAATTGTATTACAGTTTGTTCTATTTCCGCTATTTAATAGAATATGTGTTTACTGTATCTCTGTTATATTTGCAAAATGTCTGTGATTACGATTCTATATATGTTCTTTCATTTCATTCACGCATAAATCTGGATCAGTGGTATTAGAGCAATCTGCTCTTTGATTGTTTCTCATCACATGTCCTCGACGAGGTCCGAGTATAGAGAGTTTGGTCTCGAACTAGTTTCACTTGATCATTCTCGCCGTCCCAAATTACCTCCCCTGGTGAAAGAAAAGAGAGACGACAGAGCAAGAGATCCTATCAAGTCGTCGCTTGACAAATCCCTCGAGCGACAGAGGAACGATATGATGGATAGTTTCGCCCAAATCCTTCTACGAATGCCGGCAGCGGCAAGTGCATCTTCAACGAGCAGCCAATTCGGGGATGCAACTCTTTTCAAGGTACAAGTTAACTTTGATATTCCTTTATTTGAAGGAAAAATCGATGCAGATGCCCTAGATAATTGGTTGAATGTTCTAGAAGGGTATTTCTCTATCCACAAATTTTTCGACAGAGAAAAGATCACCTTTGCGCTCCTTAAGGCAGTCCACCATGTCCAGAATTGGTGGGGTACTTATTGTGAGCAAAACTTATCAAACGAGTCTGGAATGTTTGAAACAAATCCCACTTGGGCCTCTTTCATAGATGTCGTCAAGGAACAGTATTACCCTGTGGGAAACTATGATGACAAGTACACAAAATGAACCATTCTGCATCAAGAAAGGGACCAAATAGTGTCGGAGTACACCAATAACTTTCATACCCTGTGTACAAAGCTGAGTATCAAGGACTCTGAGAGGCACTTGATTCTGAAATATCGCAATGGTCTACATCGGTACATCTGAACTAAGATGGACATCCTCGACATATCTTCACTTGGATTCGCCTATCGGTATGTTGTCAAAATCGAGGAGAAATTTCGACAAAAGAACAAGCGAGACTCTGGACCTGCACACCCACCGCAGAAGCAAGGAAAGGGAAACCCTGGCCCGCAGAACACAGTAAAAGAAAATGATAACCAGTCCCCGCCATAAGCAAAGAAGGGGGATGGAAAGACAAAGAAGGACACTGGTAAGTGATGCTAATTTGATAAAAGCCCTTGGCACAACACTGATGAATGTCACTCAAAGTAGTCATTAGTAGTCGAGATCAAATATTCAGAATCAGATCCTGATTTTGATTCTGAACCCAATGCCACAACCACATACAATGGGAGGCAGATCATTGATGCAAACTCCACTGCCACTATTGCTACCACACAGATTCAACTAGAGGATCCTGAAGAGTCAGAGGCAGAGGAGCTCCTATTCCACTCATAGATGTACGTGAAGGGAATTCCTCTACATTTTGTTGTTGACAATGGCATCCAAAAGAACCTGATCTCAGCAGAAGTCGTCAAGAGATTGGAGCTTTTGACAACACCACACCCACAACCCTACAACATCGGTTGGCTAAGCTAAGGACAAGGTATCCGCATTACTCAACAATGCCTCCTACCATATGGCATCAAGCCTTTCAAAGACGAGGTACTATGTGATGTGGCCCCACTTGAAGTTTGTGATGTTCTTTTAGGACAACCATATATGTGGAAGCATCATGTTTTATATGAGTCACGGCCTTGCAGTGTCATTGTTACTTTGGGAGGAAAAATATATCAAATAACAGAGACCATTGGACCTAACAAAGTGTTGCAAGGTAGGAATATAAGCTCCCACATCAGAAAATTATTCCTCTTCACAATTGCGTCTGAAGGAGAACATAAGATCACAGAGACCTCCAAACCATCTACACAGAGTGTCTCTGCTCATCAGACACAAGAAGAAGACAAAGCCATTGTTTCCTCATCTATCTAAGTACCTCTACGATGCAAGGCCATGCATTCAAGGTGCTCATCCAGAAACAAATCATCCATACAACAATTACAGCCTTCTCGGGATGTCAAAGAAAGGAAGCCTCTTCACTTCAACAAATGTCGCACCAAGAGATCAACTCAACACACAGTTCAAGATATGATATGGGATTCAACGCAATGGAGACCATTGCTTCCTAAGGAGGGAGGATTGATCCAGATGGAGATCGATGGCCACCCACCTATTCCACTGGCTCAAAACAATTGTCCATTGTGGCAATTTCCTAGTTATTTTTCTAGAGTTTTTTCTGGTCCTAAACTTTCGAGCCGTTTTGAGACCCTAAACGACGTTTTTTGTAGATTTGGGTCCAAATGGTTTCCATAGACATGCATTTGGCCAACCAAAAGTTGTAAATATTAAATATACCTTTCCAACGAGCTATCGAACGCCCAAATCGAAGATCGTATGCAAAAGTTATGAGCCCGGGAATTTGACTGTTCAACTTACCACCTTGGGGCTGCAAATTTTATGACGGTTCATCTTCTAGGGTTACATTTTGGAATTTTGGGGTTTTCACCCTCATTATTATTATAAATAGGCCCCTTTGGACTCATTTTTTATTCAGCTTGGCACGGATGGGCATAACAGCCACATCTCTTCTCATAGATAGCTACCACCATTCTAGCAATTGTATTACAGTTTGTTCGATTTCCGCCATTTAATAGAATATGTGTTTACTGTATCTCTATTATCTTTGCAAAATGTCTGTGATTACGATTCTGTATATGTTCTTTCATTTCGTTCAGTCATAAATCCATATCAGTGGTATCAAACCAATCATTAAAGAGATGGGGGCATGATTTTCCTAAGGAATAGGGAGGGAAATTATTTAAACCTTTGGGCCAATGGGGAAAAGCCAAATGTCAATGGGAGAACCCATCAAACAGTCAACTACCTTTCTTGTCTCATTCACCAATCATTTAATTCTTCCTCAAATTGGTTGAAGTAGTTATTGCATGGGGATGGGAAGAGTATGGGCAAGGAAATTTGAATTTGGGGAAAACCCATTTTTGGGGAAAAACGTTTTTTACTTTTGGGGCAAGTTAACACCCAAAATGCATGCCCATTTGACCATACATCCATGTTCTCCATTTTCCACATGTAGTGAAGCTTGGGAGTTGATTTACCTTCACGATTTTTCCTGCTGTGTGTTCTCATTAACAATTTGGGGCTCCTGGGCATTTTTCTCTTCATCAGTAACCCACGTTGGGGCTCTCTCAAAATGGCTGGGAGTTTTATGTGTGTGAATTTTATTTTTGGGTTTGCTATGTGTGTTTTACCTGACGTGGGCAATCGTTTCTTCATTCTCCTTAGGCTGAGAATTTTGTTTTTGTGATTATCTGTGGTTGGGTTTCTTCCCCAACCTTTTTGTTACATTTCTCCATTGTTTGCCAAGCTGAAAATCTATTTTGGCTCCTGGGGCTATTTTACCCACTTACCATTTTTTATTTTTTCTTCCAAGACAATTTTTTTCCATGCCCAACACTGTGATTGTTGTGTATTGATTTCATTTTTGGCCAGGTTAGGGACAAAATGTCCCTCGGATACGAAGTGTTGTTAGGGGTTGTTTTCACCCACCTTGGCAATTCATTTTGGTTGCCGAGTTGTTTTCCTCAACCCAAAAATTGTGTATACTATTGTGTATGTAGTTGTTCTTTGTTTTGCAATGAATTGGGATTGGAAGAGGTAAGTTTCTTGATAAATCTAATGCATCAGGAACCTAACTGAGGGATCTTGAGGGATGATTATTCCTTACTGCACATCTTGAGTAGCACTTTAAGGGAATGCATACCCTAAGGGATTGTACAGTAGAGAAGGGGATGATTCCTTGTGTTGGGTGTGTATGTGTTGGGAAAGCCAAGTCAGATCTTGTGTAGGTGTCCATGGCTCTATGGTTGAGCTCACTAGCTTAGCAAACAAACCTTTCCATCCCCTTGGCAGTATGATAAACCCAAACATAGCTTTGGCTTGACTAAGTTTTGACATATCTTTGGCTATGTGTGAGTCTGCTTAGTTTCCTTTTCCTTGGGGAATCATGCCCAGCTCGAGGGTGGAAGTGATGCTGAGAGATCGATGAGCACACTGGACTTTGGTTGGGTGGAACATTGCAGTGGCATAGTTGGTTGCAGGAAGCTTCATTCGAAGATAAGTATTCTTGTGAATTTACCCATGCAACTGTATTATTTATATGAATTATGATGAACATGTTAAAATGTGTTGAATGCTTGAATTAAATGTAATTTGCTTCCACTAAATGTTAATTATTTATGCATCTGTGTATCTTGAGTTTAATGCATTTTATTTTACATTTATGGGGCTAGTTTCCTAGATTGATAGCAGCAGTAGTCACGTCCTCTCTCCGATAGAGGGGTGGGGATGTGACACTATGGTATCAGAGCACACATTGCAACATGGGCCTCAATGGGCCATGAAGAAGCAGTGACAGAAGCAAGGTTACCCTCTGCCCAACAGAGGAAAAATGTGAAACACAGGAAAAGGTTTAAAAATTCTAAGTATGGAAAATATCGGATGACTTAGCTGAGTCCACCCAATATGTCGGATGACTTAGCCAAGTCCATCTGAAAAAGAAACCAAAGTAGAGAGAAAAATTCTCGAAAATTTTCTAAGTTTGAATAGTTTCACTCCTCGGCTTGAAGCGGTGAGTTTTTCCGATGGTCTCGGCTGAGTGGAGCCAATGGTCTCGGTTGGGTCGAGCCGATACATTGGATGAAAAACCCAAAACCCAGCCAACAAGGCAAACGAAAAGAAAAAATTTCAAAATTTTGAAAAAAATTTCTAAGTGTCAAAATCATCGGAAGACGTTTGTTGAAGCTAGCCGATACGTCGGCTCACTTAGCTGAAGGGATGTTTATAACTACGGATGAGAAAATATGAAGGGATCCGACACTGCGGCAGAAAGATGAAGAGGAGAATAAAATTAAAAAAAAATTCTAAGTATAGGAAATCTTGGGAAAAAAATTTCGATGCCGCTCGGGTGAAGCTCTCTGAGGCATCTCGGAAGAGAAAATAATATCAATCCGAGGCGTCGGAAGGGAAAAGAAGATCGATCTATCGAAGCATCGGAAGAGAAAAGAAAATCGAGGTGTCAGAAGGGAAAAGAATATCGATCCGATAAGGCATCGGAAGAGAAAATAATATCGATCCAATAAGGTGTTGGAAGAGAAAAGAGGATTGATCCGCCAAAGCGTCGGAAGAGAAATCAAGACTCACCTGACATGTCGGAAGAATTGTCAACAGTGACTCGATACATCGGATGACTTGGCAGAAAGGGATCCGATCGAATGGAAAACTAATTTTTCAGTAGAAAATAAGGATTCCAATGGGATTTATAGGTGTTGAGAAGCAACAAGGGGGCAAGCCCCCTTGACACCCATCGTCCACTTGAGACCGTCGTTCTTGGTGAAAAAGAAAATTATGTGTTTTGAAAAAGTTGTCGATATAGTATTTTCCAAATGCAGGTAAGTAATTATGAATTCATAAGATTGTTATGTAGCTAACAGTTCTGTTTATTAACACATTGTATAGAATTATAGTCACATTCAGAGGCAGCATTCCGCATAGTGCATTTTTCGAAAAAGAAAATCCATTCTTGGTTGGGCCAAGATGAGAATCGACAACATGAATGATGCACACGATCCCTATGAGTTCGAGGAAGATATTATCGGAGGAAATTTCAGAGTTGGAAATGATGAGACAGAGTCTAATGGGATTAGAAATCAAGATACTCCCCTACATATTGCAGCCACCATGAGGAGCCTAAGGGTGGAGTTGCAAAGTTGCATAGAAGACAATGAAAGGATGCTTAGGGCTCAAGAAGATAAAAATCAGATAAATGCAGCTATACTTCAAAGTTTGACAGACATCTAGGAACAGATAAACTCTGGGCATCAGATAGATAATCCAGAAAGAAGCAAGAGTAGCGCTAGAGGAGATTCCCATAAAAGGTCCCATGTCTCCAAAAGGGCTTCCAGGGACAGAAGGAATACTCCAGAATGGCATACCAGTAAGTCATCTGATTCTGAAAAATCCAGTGGGGATTCAAGCTCTCCATCTCACAGGAAGGAAAGGAGGAGACGTTACCAGAACCATTCACGTGATGAATTTAAGAAGGCAAGGCCTCCTAATTTCAATGGTGAAGTCAAGACTGGTCAAGAAGCTGAGGCTTGGCTTCTTGGGATGAGGAAGTATTTCCAAGTTCAAGACTACTCCGGAAATATGAAAGAAAGGCTAGCTATATTCAATTTGACTGGAAGAACATCCATATGGTGGGAACACCAGAGACAAGTAAATAAGGTTTATTAAAGAAGAATTGTGTGGAAACAATTCAAGAAATACTTCAAGCAGAAGTACCTCTCCAACAGGTACTATGATGATAGGATAAAAGAATTCCACGAGCTGTGATTGGGATTGCATACTCTGGGAGAGTATGCAAACAAGTTCCTATAACTTTTGAGGTATGTCAGGTACATAAAATATGAGAAGGTGAAGATCCAGCGTTTCTTGAGTGGATTTCCTCAGTCTTACAATGACAGAATTGAGTTTTATGAACCTAGAACTCTGGAAGAAGCAATAAGGAAAGCTAAGTATTGCTATGAGCAAAGAAAAAGAAAAATTTATTACATAAGACATGGAAGGACAAAAATAATGAGAATTCTGACCAAAGGAAGAAAGGTTTCAAACCTTCTAACCTCAAGAATCAGTAGAAACAACCATCCCAAGCTACGAGTAAGCTAGTTGGAGTGGTGGGAGAAAAAACAAGAGATTCATAGCAGAACATAGAACCACTCCAATGTTGGAAATGTGGAGGACCCCAATGCACATAAATTGTCCACTTGAGAATGAGAATGCAAGGCCAGCTTACAACATTCAAGAGGTAGAAATAGTGGGTCAAGTAGCAAGGATCGTCCCTAGGATTTATGCAACACTGGTGGACCTCCAGGAAGATCACTAGTCAACTGTGGTTGAAGTTGCCTAAGGTAAGATTGTTGAGAAATTTGTTTCTATTTTGATTGACCCTGGTTCTACTCATAGTTACATTACCCCTCAAGTAGTGTATATTTGTTCTTTTAAGAAAGTAAAGCATAGAAAATCTTAGTTAGTTCAGCTAGCCACTGGAACTAAGAGAAAGGTTAGTGAAGTGGTAGAAAAATGTCCATTGGTTATGAATGGATTGGTCACTTCTGTAGATCTGAATGTTATACCACTTGGTTCCTATGATGTTCTCATCGAAATGGATTAGTTAGAAGCTCACAGGGTAAAGCTCGACTATTATAATAATACTTTTGAATGCATGGATGAAGAAGGCAACCCAAGAGTTGTAAGAGGCATTCCAAAGGTGATTTTATTAAGGCAGGTTTCAAAAAATGCAGTTGAAGAAATTCTATAGGAAAGGTTTCCAGTTGTATGCAGTTCATATTTTGGAGGGAAAGAGAATGAAACTTCTAAGTTGGAGGACCTTCACGTGTTGTAGGAATTCATGGATGTGTTTCCTGATGAGATTCTAGGGCTTTCTCCAAAGAGGGACATTGATTTCACAATTGAACTTGTGCCAGGAGCAGCACCAGTGTCCAAGACACCCTACAAGATGAGTACACCAAAAATGCTAGAACTGAAGATGCAACTACAAGAGTTATTGGAGAAGAAGTATATCAGGCCAAGCGTGTCTCCTTGGGGAGCACCAATTCTATTTGTAAAGAAGAAAGATGGTACACTTCGGTTGTGTATTGATTACAGATAGCTGAACAGAGTCACCGTGAAGAATAAATATCATTTTCCTACGATTGATGACCTATTTGATCAAATGAGAGGAGCAAAGGTATTTTCCAAAATTGACTTGAGGTCTGGTTACCATCAAATGAGAATAAAGGATGAAGACATTCATAAGACAACCTTCAGAACAAGGTATGTACATTACGAGTTTGTAGTGGTACCATTTGGTCTCACAAATGCACCAGCTACATTTATGTGCCTTTTGAATAGTGTCTTCAGCAGGTATTTGGACAAGATTTTTCTTGTTTTCCTTGATGACATCCTTATTTATTCTAAGAATGAGGAAGAGCATGAAGAGCATTTGAGATTGACATTGCAATTGCTCAGGGAGCACCAGCTGTATGAAAAGTTGAGCAAGTGTGACTTCTATAGAGATAGAATTTAGTATTTGGGTCACATTATCTCAAAAGAGGGTATATCTGTGGACCCTGAAAATATTGAAGCCATTATGAATTGGCCTACTCCAAGAAATGTGACAGATGAAAAGTTTTTTATGGGACTTACAGGATACTACCGAAGATTCATTGAAGGATTCTCCAAAGTTTCACATGCCATCACTTCTTTGAAAAAGAAGGGGATAAACTTCGAATGGACATCGAAGTGTGAAGAATTCTTCCAGTAGTTGAAGAATCTTTTCACCAGTGCATCAGTATTGAAAGTTGTAGACCCAGAGAAATATTTTGTGGTGTGTACCGATGCATGTGGACAAGGGCTTCGAGGAGTCCTTATGCAAGACAACCACATGATATGTTACGAGTCAAGAAAGTTGAATGAGCATGAAAAGAACTATGCCACTCATGATCTAGAACTTGCATCCATAGTACATGCTCTCAAGATGTGGAGGCATTATTTGATGGGAAGAAGATTTGAGTTAAGGACAAACCATTGTGGTCTGAAGTATTTATTTGATCAGCCTACTCTAAATGTTAGGCAAGCGAAATGGCTAGATTTTTTATGTGAGTTTGACTTTGAAATCAAACACATAAAAGGAAAATAGAATAAGGTAGTTGATGCACTCCGCAGGAAGGTGCAGGAAATGCATGTGGCATCTCTTAGTATTTTCCAATCAGATTTGCGACAACAACTTGTTAATCATACTGCTGGAGATGAATTGTATGAGCAGGTAAAAGACAAATTGCAATAACAAAGTCTTGAGAATAGGTATGACAGATATAAATTGGAAGAAGATGGACTTCTTACTTATAAAAGAAAAATTTATATTCCAAATGTAGCAGATTTGAGGAGAGCTGTTGTGGATGAAACCATCAAGCTCCATATTCTGGTCACACAGGATATCATAAGACAATTGCTACAGACAGAAAGCAATACTTTTGGCCAGGAATGAAAAAGGACATGGCTGAATATATTTCAAGGTGCATGAAATGTCAGCAGGTCAAGGTCGTGCATCAACACCCAACAAGTTTGTTGCAGCCTTTTCCAGTTCCAAAATGGAAATGGGATGTTATTTCCATGGATTTTATTACAGTATTTCCAATGAATTGGAGACAACATGATTCCATCATGGTTGTGGTAGACAATATGTGGAAAAGGAAGCACATTTTATACTAGTTAAGTCTACACAGAAGACTGGCGACATTGCAAAGATCTTCATGAAGGAGATTTTCAAATTGCATGGATTTCCTAAGTCAATAGTCTCTGACAGAGATGTCAAGTTCACTTCTAATTTTTGGAAGAGGTTGTTTGCAGATTTGGATACAAAGCTAAACTTCAGCACTTCCTACCATCCTCATACTGATGGGCCGACAGAGAGAGTGAATCAAGTGCTCGAAGACATGCTTCACATGTATGTGATGGATAAACCAACCAAGTGGGAAGATTGTCTACACTTGGTAGAGTTTGCTTATAACAATGGACAGGAAGCATCCTTGGGGATGAGTCCATATGAAGCTTTGTATGGGAGGAGGTGTAGGACACCAATGACTTGGGATGATCCAGTGAACAGGGTTGTGCTTGGTCTAGAATTGCTCAAGGAGATGGAGCAAGAGGTTGTAAAGATCAGGAAAAATCGGAAAGCAACACAGGACAAACAGAAAAGATATGCAGATAAGCATAGGGTGAATAGATATTTAGTGTTGGGAATCATGTTTAACTCATAGTGAGGGAAAATAAGAGTTACTTGAATCTTGGAAGTTGTGCCAAGCTGTCACCTAGATATTATTGTCTTTTTTAAGTGCTTGAAAGAATAGGGCCAGTTGCATATAGACTTGCATTACCTGCTAGCACTAGAGCTCATGATGTTTTTCATGTTTCTTTGCTTAAGAAATATGTACATGATCCTAACCATGTGATAAATTAGGATGTGATTCAGGTGGAACCCGAGGGAGAGTTCCAAATCGAGCCAATGCACATCCTCGACAGGAAGGTCCCCACGCTCCAGAACTGAGCCATAGGGAAAGTAAAGGTGCAATGGGAACATTACGGTCCTAAAGAGGCTATGTGGGAGCTAAAGGATGCCATATGATTGGTACATCCATTGTTGTTCAATTCTGCGGAACATTGAGGCGGTGTCAGTGTAGCATTTTTGTTCAATTTTGTAAAGCCCTGAGGACAGGGCTATTGAAGGGGGAGGGGAATGTAACATCCTGGTTTTGACCTAGTTTGCATTAAAAATGTATATGATGTAAATATTGTAATTAATCGTGGTGTGGAGCTAAGGCAAAATCCCCAACATTGATTTAACGTTGTATGTTCTGGCGATTAAAATTGTTGTCGATGGTATTTTGTGCTAGCCGACACATTATAATTTTGAATCATCATGTAAATATGCAATTAATTAAAAATCCACAACCAACTATTCCAATGCAACATTAAAGAGATGGGGGCGTGATTTTCCTAAGGAATAGGGAGGGAAATTATTTAAACCTTTGGGCCAATGGGGAAAATCCAAATGTCAATGGGAGAATCCATCAAACAGTCAACTACCTTTCTTGTCTCATTTACCAATCATTTAATTCTGCCAAAAATTGGTTGAAGTAGTTATTGCATGGGGATGGGAAGAGTATGGGCAAGAAAATTTGAATTTGGGGAAAACCTATTTTTTTGGGAAAAACGTTTTTTACTTTTGGGGCAAGTTAACACCCAAAATGCATGCCCAATTGACCATACAACCATGTTCTCCATTTTCCTCACGCAGTGAAGCTTGGGAGCCGATTTACCTTCACGATTTTTCTTGCTATGTGTTCTCATTCATGATTTTGGGCTCCTGGGTTTTTTTCTCTTCATCACTAACCCACGTTGGGGCTCTCTCAAAACGGCTAGAAGTTTTCTGTGTGTGAATTTCATTTTTGGGTTTGTTGTGTGTGTTTTACCTAACATGGGTAGTCGTTTCTTCATTCTCCTCAGGATGAGAATTTTGTTTTTGTGATGATTTGTGGTTGGATTTTTTCCCCAACGTTTTTGTTGCATTTCTCCACCATTTTCCAAGCTAAAAATCGATTTTGGCTCCTGGGGCTATTTTACCCACTTACCATTTCTGATTTTTGCTTCTAGGATGTTTTTGTCCATTCCCAACATTGTGATTGTTGTGTATTGATTTCGTTTTTGGTCACGTTAGGGCCAAAACGTCCTCGGGATATGAAGTGTTGTTAGGGGTTGTTTTCACCCACCTTGGAAATTCATTTTGGTTGCTGAACTATTTTCCTCAAGCAATAAATTGTGTATATAGTTGTGTCTGCGGCTGTTCTTTGGTCTGTATTGGATTGGGAGTGGCAGAGGTAAGTTGCTTGACAAATATAGTTCATGAGGAACCTCACTGAGGGATCTTGAGGGTTGATTAGTCCTTACTGCACATCCTGATTAACACTTGAAGGGAATGCATAGCCTGAGGGACTATATAGCAGAGAAGGGCATGATTCCTTGTGTTGGGTGTGTACGTGTTGGGAAATCCAAGTCAGATCTTGTGTAGGTGTCCATGGCTCTATGGTTGAGCTCACTAGCTTAGCAAACAAGCCTTTCCATCCCCTTGCAGTCTGATAAACCCAAACATAGCTTTGGCTTGACTAAGTTTTGACATATATTCGGCTATGTGTGAGTCTACTTAGTTTCCTTTTCCTTGGGGAATCATGCCCAGCTTGGCGATGGCAATGATGCTGAGAGATCGATGAGCACACTGGCCTATGGTTGGGTGGAACGTTGCAGTGGCATAGCTGGTTGCAGGAAGCTTCATTCAAAGATAAGTATTCTTGTGAATTTACCCATGCAACTGTATTTTTTATATGAATTATGATGAACATGTTAAAACGTGTTCAATACTTGAATTAAATGTAATTTGCTTCCGTTGAATGTTAATTCTTTATGCATCTATGTATCTTGAGTTCAATGAATTTTATTTTACATTTATGGGGCTAGTTTCCTGGATTGATAGCAACAGTAGTCGCGTCCTATCTCCGGTAGAGGGATGAGGACATGACAGTGTGGTTTCAAAGCACACGTTGCAACATGGGCCTCAATTGGACATGAAGAAGCAGTGACAGAAGCAAGGTTACCCTCTGCCCAACAGAGGAAAAATGTGAAACATAGGAAAAAATTTTAAAATTCTAAGTATGGAAAATATCGGATGACTTAGCTGAGTCCACCCGGTACATCAGATGACTTAGCCAATTCCATCCGACAAAGAAACCAAAGCAGAGAGAAAAATTCTCAAAAATTTTCTAAGTTTGAATATTTTCATTCCTCGGCTCGAAGCAGTGAGTTTTGTCGATGGTCTCGGCTGAGTGGAGTTGATGGTCTCAGCTGGGTCGAGCTAATACATCGGCTGACAAACCAAAAACCCGACCAACAAGGAAAAATGAAAGAAAACTTTCAAAATTTTGAAAAAAAATTCTAAGTGTCAAAATCATCGGAAGAAGTTTTTTGAAGCCAGTCGATACGTTGGCTCAGTTATCCAAAAGTCTGCTGATGACTGGTGATGAGAAAATATGAAGGGAGCCGACACGACAATAGAAAGAGGAAGAGGAGAAGAAAATTCAATTTTTTTCTAAGTATAGGAAATCTCAGGAAAAGTTTTCGGATGTCGCTCAGGTGAAGCTCTTCGAGGCATCTCGAAAGAGAAAAGAAGATCGATCTGAGGCGTCGAAAGGGAAAAGAAGATCGATTCACCGTAGCATCAGAAGGGAAAAGAAGATCGATCCAAGGTGTCGGAAGGGAAAGGAATATTGATCTCATGAGGCATCGGAAGTGAAAAGAAGATCGATCCAATAAGGCATCGGAAGAGAAAATAGGATCGATCTGCTGAAGCGTCGTAAAAAAAATGAAGACTCACCCAACATGTCAGAAGAATTGTCAACAGTGACCCGATACATCGATGACTTGGCGGAAAGGGATCCTGTCGGATGGAAAATTTGTGTTTTCAGTGGGATTTTTCAATGGAAAAGCAGGATTCCAGTGGGATTTATAGGTGCTTAGAAGACACAAGGGGGCAAGCCCCTTTGACCCCCATCGTCCCCCTGAGACCATCATTCTTGGTGAAAAAGAAAATTATGTGTTTTAACAAAGTTGTGAATATAGTATTTTCCAAATGCAAGTAAGTAATTATGAATTCATAAGATTGTTATGCAGCTAACAGTTGTGTTTATTAACGCATTGTGTAGAATTATAGTCACCTTCAAAGGCGGTGTTCCATATAGTGCATTTTTTTTTTTTAAAATCGTTCTTGGTTGGGCCAAGATGAGAATTGACGACATGAATGATGCACAGGATCCCTATGAGTTCGAGAAAGATTCTATGGGAGAAAATGTCAGAGTTGGAAATGACGAGACAAAGTCCACTAGGAAGAGAAATAAGAAGACTCCCCTAGATATTGAAGCCACCATGAGGAGCCTGAGGGTGAAGTTGCAAAGTTGCATAGAAGACAACGAAAGGATGCTTAGGGCTCAAGAAGATCAAAATCAAATAAATGCAGCTACACTGCATAGTTTGAAAAACATCCAAGGACAAATAAACTATGGGCATCAGACAACTAATCCAAAAACAAGCAGGACTAGCGCTAGAGGAGATTCCTGTAAAAGGTCCCATGTCTCTAGAAGGGCTTCCAGGGACAGAAGGGATTACTCCAGAATGGCCTGCCAGTGGGTCATCTGATTCTGAAAAACCCAATGGGGGATTCAAGCTCTCCAAATCACAAGAATAAAAGGAGGATATGTTACCAAAACCATTCACATGATGAATTTAAGAAGGAAATGCCTCCTACTTTTAATGGTGAGGTCAAGACTGGTCAAGAAGCTGAGGCTTGGCTTCTTGGGATGAGGAAGTATTTCCAAGTTCAAGACTACTCCAGAAATATGAAAGCAAGGCTAGCTATATTCAATTTGACTGGAAGAGCATCCATATGGTGGGAACACCACAGATAAGTAAAGAAGGTTAATGAAAGAATAATTGTTTGGAAACAATTCAATAAATACTTCAAGCAGAAGTACCTCTCTGCTGGGTACTATGATGATAAGATAAAATAATTCCATGAGCTACGATTGGGACAACATACTATGGAAGAGTATGCAAACAAGTTCCTAGAACGTTTGAGGTATTCCAAGTGCATCAAATATGAGAAGGTGAAGATCCAGCGTTTCCTGAGTGGATTGCCTCAGTCTTACAAAGACAAAATTAAGTTTTATGAACCTATAACTCTGGAAAAAGTAATAAGGAAAGATAAGTATTGCTATGAGCAAATCAAAGGTAAACATGATTATTATAAGACATGGAAGGACAAGAAGAATTAGAAGTATGACCAAATGAAGAAAAGTTTCAAACCTTCTAACTTCAGGAATCAGCGGAAGCATCCATCCCAAGCTGCGAGTAAGCCAGTTGGTGTGGTGGGAGAAAATCCAAGAGATCCACAACAAAATAGAGAACAACTCTAATGTTGGAAATGTGGAGGAACCCACATGCACATAAATTGTCCACTTGAGAATGAGAATGCAAGGCCATCTTACAACATTCAAGAGGTAGAAACAGTGGGTCAAGTAGCAAGAGTCATCCCTAGGATTTATGCAGCACTGGAGGATCTCCAGGCAGATCACTAGTCAACTGTGGTTGAAGTTGTAGTTAATATTGTTGAGTAATATGTTTCTATTTTGATTGACCTCGGTTCTACTCATAGTTACATTACCCCTAGAGTAGTGGAGATTTGTGCTTTTAAGAAAGTAAAGCATAGAAAATCTTGGTTACTTCAGCTAGCCACTGGAACTAAGAGAAAGGTTAGTGAAGTGGTAGAAAAATGTCCATTGGTTATGAATGGATTGGTCACTTGTATAGATCTAAATGTTCTATCACTTGGTTCCTATGATGTTCTCATCAGAATGGATTGGTTAGAAGCTCACAGGGTAAAGCTCAGCTGTTATAATAAGACTTTTGAATGCATGGATGAAGAAGGCAACCCAAGAGTTGTAAGAGGCATTCCAAAGGTGATTTAAGTAAGGCAGGTTTCAACAATGTAGTTGAAGAAATTCTGTAGGAAAGGTTGTCAGTTGTATGCATCTCATATTTTGGAGGCAACAGAGAATGAAACTCCTAGGTTGGAGGAATTTCACATGTTGTAGGAATTCATGGATGTGTTTCCTGATGAGATTCTAGGGCTTCCTCCAAAGAGGGACATTGATTTCACAATTGAACTTGTGCCAAGAGCAGCACCATTGTCCAAGACACCCTACATGATGAGTAAACCAGAAATTCTAGAGCTGAATATGAAACTACAAGAGTTGTTGGAGAAGAAGTATATCAGGCCAAGCGTGTCTCCTAGGGGAGCACTAGTTCTATTTGTAATGAAGAAATATGGTACACTTATGTTGTGTATTGATTACAGATAGCTGAACAAAGTCACTATGAAGAATAAATATCCTTTACCTAGGATTGATGACCTCTTTGATCAAATAAAAGGAGCAAAGCTATTTTCCAAAATTGACTTGAGGTCTGGTTACCATCAGGTGAGAATAAAGGATAAAGGCATTCATAAGATAGCCTTAAGAACAAGGTATGGACATTACAAGTTTGTAGTTGTACCATTTGGTCTCACAAATGCATCGACTACATTTATGTCCCTTATGAATAGTGTCTTCAGCAGGTATTTGGACAAGTTTGTTCTTTTTTTCCTTGATGACATCCTTATTTATTCTAATAATGAGTAAGATCATGAAGAGCATTTGAGATTGACATTGCAATTGCTCAAGGAGCATCAGTTGTATGCAAAGCTAAGCAAGTGTGACTTCTATAGAGATATAATTTAGTATTTGGGTCATATTATCTCAAAAGAGGGTATATCTGTGGACCATAAAAATATTGAAGCCATTATGAGTTGGCCGACTCCATGAAATGTGATAGATGTAAGGACTTTTATGGGACTTGTAGGATACTACCAGAGATTCATTGAAGGATTCTCCAAAGTTTCACATGCCATCACTTCTTTGCAAAAGAGGGGGATAAAGTTTGAATGGACATCGAGGTGTGAAGAAAGCTTCCTGCAATTGAAAAATCTTCTCACCAGTGCACTAGTATTGAAAGTTGTAGACCCAGAGAAAGATTTTGTGGTGTGTACCAATGCATGCAGACAAGGGCTTGGAGGAGTCCTTATGCAAGACAACCACATGATATGTTACGAGTCAAGAGAGATGAAGGAGCATGAGAAGAACTATGCCACTCCTGATCTAGAACTTGCAGCCATAGTACATGCTCTCAAGATGTGGAGGCATTACTTGATGGGAAGAATATTTGAGTTAAGGACAGACCATTGTGTTCTGAAGTATTTATTTGATCAGCCTACTCTAAATTCTAGGAAAGTGAGATGGCTAGATTTTTTATGTGAGTTTGACTTTGAAATCAAACACGTAAAAGAAAAAGAGAATAAGGTAGTCGATGCACTCAGCAGGAAGGTGCAAGAAATGCATGCGGCATCTATTAGTATTTTCCAATCATATTTGCGACAACAAATTTTTAATCATACTGCTGGAGATGAATTGTATAAGCAGGTAAAAGACAAATTGCAGCAGCAAAGTTTTGAGAAGAAGTATGAGGGATGTAAATTGGAGAAAGATGGACTTCTTACTTATAAAGGCAGAATTTATATTCCAAATGTAGTAGATTTGAGGAGAGTTGTTATGGATCAAATCCATCAAGCTCCATATTCTGCTCACCCAAGATATCAGAAGACAATTGCTACAACCAGAAAGAAGTACTTATGGCCAGGAATGAAAAAGGACATGGCTGAATATATTTCAAGGTGCATGAAATGTCAGTAGGTCAAGGTCGAGCATCAACACCCAACAGGTTCGTTGCAGCCTTTGCCAGTTCCAGAATGGAAATGGGAAGTTATTTCCATGGATTTTATTTCAGTATTTTCAATGATTTGGAGACAACATGATTCCATCATGGTTGTGGTAGACAAGTTGACAAAGGCAGCACATTTTATACCAGTTAAGTCTACGCATAAGACTGATGACATTGCAAAGATCTTCATGAAGGAGATTTTCAAATTGGATGGATTGCCTAAGGAAATAGTCTCTGACATAGATGTCAAGTTCACTTCCAATTTTTGGAAGGGGTTGTTTGGAGATTTGGGTACAAAGCTAAACTTCAGCACTACCTACCATCCTCAGACTGATGGGCAGACAAAGAGAGTGAATCAAGTGCTCGAAGACATGCTTCGCATGTATGTGATGGATAAACCAGCCAAGTGGGAAGATTATCTATGCTTGGTAGAGTTTTCTTATAACAATGGATAGCAAGCATCCTTGGGGATGAGTCCATATGAAGCTTTGTATGGCAGGAGGTGTAGGACACCGGTGACTTGGGATAATCAAGTGAACAGGGTTGTTCTTGGTCCATAATTGCACATGGAGATGGAGTAATGGTTGTAAAGATCAGGAAGAATCTGAAAGAAGCATAGGACAGACAGAAAATCTATGCGGATAAGCATAGGGTGAATAGAGAGTTCAATGTTGGGGATCATGTTTAGCTCAGAGTGAGGGAAAATAAGAGTTCCTTGAATCTTGGAAGTTGTGTCAAGCTGTCACCTAGATATTGTGGGCCATTTGAACTGCTTGAAATAATAGGGCTACTTGCATATAGACTTGCATTGCCTACTAGCACTAGAGCTAATAATTTTTTTCATGTTTCTTTGCTTAAGAAATATGTACATGATCCTAACCATGTGATAAATTGGGATGTGATTCAGGTGGAATTAGAGGGAGAGTTCCAAATCGAGCCGATGCACATCCTCGACAAGAAGTTCACCATGTTTCAGAACCGAGCCATAGGGTAGGTAAGGGTGCAGTGGGAGCACTACGGTCCTAAAGAGGCTACGTGGGAGCTGGAGGATGCCATGCAATTGGTACATCCACTTTTGTTCAATTCTTCGGAGCACGTAGGCGATGCCATTGTAGAATTTTTGTTCTATTTTGTAAAGCACTGAGGACAATGCTATTGAAGGGGGAGGGGAATGTAACACCCTGGTTTTCACCCCATTTGCATTAAAAATGTATATGATGTAAATGTTGTAATTAATCGTGGTGTGGAGCTAAGGCAAAATCCCCACCATCGATTTAACGTTTTATGTTCCAGTGATTAAAATCATTGTCGATGGTATTTTTTGCTAGCCGACACATTATAATTTTGAATCATCATGTAAATATGCAATTAATTAAAAACCCACAACCAACTATGCCAATGCAACATTAAAGAGATGGGGGCATGATTTTCCTAAGGAATAGGGAGGGAAATTATTTAAACCTTTGGGCCAATGGGGAAAATCCAAATGTCAATGGGAGAACCCATCAAACATTCAACTACCTTTCTTGTCTCATTCACCAATCATCTAATTCTTCCAGAAATTGGTTGAAGTAGTTATTGCATGGGGATGGGAAGACTATGGGCAAGGAAATTCAAATTTGGGGAAATCCCATTTTTGGGGAAAAACATTTTTGACTTTTGGGGAAAGCTAACACCCAGGGCAAGTTAACACCCAAAATGCATGCCCGTTTGACCATACATCCACATTCTCCATTTTCCTCACGCAGTGAAGCTTGGGAGCTGATTTACCTTCACGATTTTTCCTACCGTGTGTTCTCATTCAATATTTTGTGTTCCTGGGCGTTTTTCTCTTCATCAGTAACCCACGTTGGGGCTCTCTCAAAATGGTTGGAAGTTTTCTATGTGTGAATTTCATTTTTGGGTTTGCTGTGTGTGTTTTACCTCACGTGGGCAGTCGTTTCTTCATTCTCCTCAGGCTAAGAATTTTATTTTTGAGATGATCTGTGGTTGGGTTTCTTCCACGATGTTTTTGTTGCATTTCTCCACCATTTTCCAAGCTGAAAATTGATTTTGGCTCCTAGGGCTATTTTACCCACTTACCATTTCTGATTTTTGCTTCCAGAACGTTTTTGCCCATGCCCAACACTATGATTATTGTGTATTGATTTCATTTTTGGCCATGTTAGGGCCAAAACGTCCCAGGGATACGAAGTGCTGTTAGGGGTTGTTTTCACCCACCTTGGCAATTCATTTTGGTTGCCGAACTATTTTCCTCAACCCATAAATTATGTATAATGTTGTGTATGAAGTTGTACTTTGGTCTGTATTGAATTGGGAGTGGAAGAGTTAAGTTGCTTGATAAATATAGTGCATGAGGAACCTCACTGAGGGATCTTGAGGGCTGATTATTCCTTACTGCACATCCTGAATTGCCCTTGAAGGGAATGCATCGCCTGAGGAACTGTACATCAAAGAAGGGGATGATTCCTTGTGTTGGGTGTGTACGTGTTGGGAAATCCAAGTCATATCTTGTGTAGGTGTCCATGGCTCTATGGTTGAGCTCACTAGCTTAGCAAACAAGCCTTTCCATCCCCTTGGCAATCTGATAAACCCAAACATAGCTTTGTCTTGACTGAGTTTTGACATATCTTTGGCTATGTGTGAGTCTGATTAGTTTCCTTTTCCTTGGGTAATCATTCCCAGCGCGGGGGTTGGCAGTGATGCTGAGAGATCAATGAGCACACCGGCCTATGGTTGAGTGGAATGTTGTAGCGGCATATCTGGTTGCACGAATATTCATTCGAAGATAAGTATTCTTGTGAATTTACCCATGCAAATGTATTGTTTATATGAATTATGATGAACATGTTAAAATATGTTGAATGCTTGAATTAAATGTAATTTTCTTTCGCTGAATGTTAATTTTTTATGCATCTATTTATCTCAAGTTCAATGCATTTTATTTTACATTTATCTCAAGTTCAATGCTTGAATTAAATGTAATTTGCTTTCGCTGAATGTTAATTTTTTATGCATCTATTTATCTCAAGTTCAATGCATTTTATTTTACATTTATGGGGCTAGTTGCCCGAATTGATAGTAGCAATAGTCGTGTCCTCTCTCTAGTAGAGGGTCGGGGACCTGACAGTATATAAGAAATTTCATTATACAAATAAATGACATAAATATCACCATAAGAAAATAGGTCACCATGTATTGCTCTATGAGAGAAATCCATACAAAAAATACAAGTATCTCTTTTAATAAGTTTATACAATTCTAAGGTTAATTTTAGATGAACCTTAGATGCTAATGATTTTATTGACCCATACAATTTGTTTTTTGGATTTTAACGGACATTACAAGTGGTATCAGAGCCTAGTTTCGAACACTTAGAGACCTTCTGGGATCACTAATATTAGAGGAATTTTGAGGTCTAAAATGGGCCTCCTAAGGAAAATAATAAAATAATATTTAAAATAATAAAATAACAGTTAAAATAATAAAATAATATTTATTAATTCTGGAGGAAAAAAGAAAAAAACTACTTTTTGTGTTCATATTTTCGACATATCTCCCTATGGTTTTACTCAAATTTTGATCAGGAGAGCTCGTTGGATGTAGAATTTGATTCCGCATCCAATACGTATCCACACCACATACTTTTTATGGACCTCGCTACCCCAAAAACAATAAATACCTGAAAAAAATGTGATGATGACATCATCATCATGTTTTTTCAAGTATTTCTTGTTTTTAGGGTACCAGGGTCCATCAAAAGTATGCTATGTCGGTACTCGTTAGATGCGGATTCAAATTGTGCATCCAACGAGCTCTCCCGATTGAAACTTGAGTAAAAACACAGGCAGATATGTCGAAAATACGAACACAAAAAGTAGTTTTTTTTTATGACAAATATGTCAATTCAACCATTATGGTTTACTTATTTTATTGGAATTCTATTGGTTCTTGAATTCCAAATCACAAGAACTTATTGTTGGCGCTTTTTCTGATAAAGCCCATTTTAGACCCCAAATTTCCTCTAATGGACCATCCGCTGCAAAAATGTATTTTCAAAACTTTATTTGTGATTTCTAAACTAACAGAATAATATTGTTATTGACTTTTGAACTGTAGACATAAAGATCATTCTAAATCATGGGTGCATAAGAGGAAAACAATCGACATCGGAGCCTAAATTCCCCACCCCAAGAAGAAGAAATCATTGTGGAACTGAATTCTGACTTAATAAAGACTATACAAAGTCTACAAGCATATCTACAGATTTTCAAGGATGATAACATGAATGAAAGGAGAGAATGGAAAGAAATGAATGAATCTCTATTTCAAAGATTGATAGGGGTAAACCCCTATAGACAGTCCACCCACTCAACAAATAAATCCAAAGAAAATGGTCATCATAAAAGAAGGATTGGCAGTCCAAAAGAGGAGGGAGGAGAATAACACACCCCTGACTTCATAGAAGAAGAATATAAAATTTCTTCGAGTGATGGCTCACCCTCCCATTGCAAGAAAAGGCAGAAAAACGATGACAGCCTCCAGGGGGATTTCGAAATATCAAAGCCCCAATTTATGAAGGGGAAATGAATACCGGAGAGAAGGCTGAAGAATGGCTCTTGGGTATGAATAAATACTTTAGAGTACACAATTACTCCAGCGATATGAAATCCCAGCTGACCATTTACAACTTGAATGGAAAGGAATCTAGGTGGTGGAGTGACCTAAAACATACTAAGAGGGATGAAGTGAAGTATATCAGATGGAGTGCCTTCAGCAAAATATTGTAGGAAAAGTACATGTCTGAAAGATTCTTTGACAGAAAAATAAAAGAATTCCACGAATTAAAGATGGGCTCCCTAACTATGGATGTAACATCTCC
>LPNX010723671.1:653376-694735 GCA_001517045.1 Pseudotsuga menziesii
TCGGTATTTAACTATGCATTAAAATGTTGTACTATAAGGTTTGCTTGTTGTTAAGATGTAGAAGAAGGTCATGTTTAAGAATCGTCAGTTAGTTGGTGTGCTTACTCGATATGCTTTGTATCACTTGTTAGTTCTATTAATATTCCAGGGAAAAAGGTTTGTTACAGGTCTTACTTAGCTTTTGGGATAACGCAATACCATACGTATTCGTTTTGGAGGTGTTAGCAGTGGAGATCTTACCTTGTGTTGGTAACATACACAACCTATCTAAAATAACAAAGGCCCTACTAAGACAAGGGAAAAACAACTATCACTAAGTATTGAACTATCCGCTTGACTAAACAAGGATATATCCTACCATAAGATATAACAAGCATAACAAAATATATTGTGGAATCACAGGTGATACTAGATGGTTTTGAAACTATGGTATTTGGGCTTAAAAAATTAAACACCAAGTGGCATTAATGAGAGCCACGTGAAGGCTCACGACCTCTAGCTGGTAAGCACTTTGTTTGTCATAAACCATAAGGGTTTAATTAATTTTCCTCTGCACTGTTTACTATGTCTCCGCGCTAATAAAAACTCTTCCTCTGCATTGTTTTACTCTGGCTCTGTGTCGCATGAGAAAACTTCATCTTTGCATCTTGATGTTGATGATGAGAGAGCCAATATTTTGACCTTAAGGCTCTTGGATTCCTCCTGCCCTTCAATACATCCAACTTTGTAACTCACACCAGTAAGATTGTGATGGGTTTGTTTACCCTTGACATTAGTTTTATGGGCTATCTAGACTAAACTCTTAGTCGTTGTTGCCAATGTCGACTTCTACGAAGGGTAATTCATTACAGGTTGTGTTAAGGGATTTCGTTGTTTAAAATATATTTCATTAAAAATCCATATTTGACCTCGGCATTGTTGCTTGTATGAGGTTACGACTGGGGTTTCTGCATTGGATTTGAACCGTCTTCATGTAGGTGGGACCATGGTCCTGTGTAAGACCTGATACCCAACCTTCCTTGCTCCTTGTGGATTTGTGGCTCTATGGATCTGTGGATTTATGGTTGGGCGAGCGTCATCATGGGTTGGATTCGTTAAGCATTTTCTTTCCGTTGAAGTGCTAAACCTTCTTGTGGTTCTTCCCTATTGCATTTTACAGTTATTTTTCTTTTAAAGAAGTCTCCCTCAGACCGTGGAGTCCAAAGGGGACTATAATGTAATGTAATGTTTAGTTTTATTTAAGGATTTGATCTCTTATAGATCCTTGTAAACACAATGTTTAAGGGTGAATAGAACAATTTTTGTCGGGTGTTTATAGTTTTGTAACTTACTACATTTGGGCTATAATATAAATGTTGGTCTTTGCTCTGGTTATATCGTTTTTCCTTTGATTAAGTGTTTATTACTGTGTTTCCCTAAATTATAATTTTAAGGCCATGAGACCACAGTATTGCCAAATCGTTCATTATAGTGTTGTCCTTTGTTGAGAGAAATGTTGGATAAATTTACCTTAAGTCATAAGATTGTTGTGTTGATTGTAAAACTATATGTAGTGATTTGACTAGAGTCGTTTTTTTTTAAATAATTTACAATTGGAAACAAGCTACTTACGTCCTACAACAAAAGGGTTGTAACTGATCAATGGCATTGGTTTGTTTTTCTCTGTAATTCGATAAAGTTATTTTGGTTATGCAAATCCTGTGTAAATATGTTTTAAAGGGTTTTACTATGTGTTTTCTAACCCTAGATGTAGTACAAAGGCCTGTCGGTTATCGAATGTTTACAAGGTTTGAACCCTCGACTTGTTCGATATTTTAACTTGTTTTTTTTTTAAATGTATATGCTATTATTCTTATTCTATAATGAGGATTTCGTGAACAAGAATATTATGGTTAAAGGCCTTTATAGTTTTACTAAAGAAACTCTAAAATACCGTTTAGTTAGTAAAATTATTTAATATCTAAATAGTTTTGTAGGATCTTACTATAGATATAAATAGTATTTGAGAATAAGAACCTGTGGGGTTTTCATTCGTCTTCTATGTAGATTCTAGATGAGTCCTTTAACCTTAGTTTGACTTCTATAGAAGCTTTAGGCCTTTCGGCTGAAAATGATGACGTTCTTTAAAATATACAAGGGTTTTAATATAAGATAATATTTGTGGGAACATATGATTTTAACTCTGTTCCTAAAACTCATTGTTGGACAGAGAACTTTGTAATATACTAATAAGCCTATCGGCTATAGTATGTGATAAGAGAGTTTATTTGTTCGATTTTCAAACTTTGGATGGAAAAGTTGGTAATTTTAATTTATTATGAGAACTATTTTAAAATAAGAACTAGGTGAAACAAATTAATTGTTTACTTAAAAATGATTATAAAATTCTAAGAATATAAAGGAAAATGAAGCCCAAGAAGGTCAGTAAAGTAACTCATCAACTGTTTATAACATTATAGGCATACATCTATAGTTTTTCCATTAAACTTTGTAAGAAGAAAAACTATAGCATACTGTTGATGCCCAATTTTGTCATCATTTTTGGTTGGTAAATTGCTCTGTCGACATTACTTTTGTCACTTTTTGGCATACTTATTTCCATTCAAACCATCAATTAAACCCAGGTATGAATGTATTTGAATATCACACAAGTCTTGGTCAATTTTCATTATTTTATGATTTTATTAACAATCATGTGACATTTTTAGATGTGCTTGGTATATAGACTTTGTTTTGCAGGCTATGATTTTCAAACGGACCTCCACTTAGAAGTGCATTCACGCTGAGGACACCCAGTTGCATTCAAACCATTATATAGCCCTCCGTTCATCCCCGCGGCTTTGTTGGCTGGAATATTTCGAGGCGTTAAAAGCAAAAATGGTCTCATGGTTCTATTAGCCACGCATCCCCAATGGTGTGAGAGCCCTCATTCTAGAATATTCGACCTCCTGCTCACTCAGGTATACACCACACTCTCTTCTCACATCAAAGGATATCAACTCACTAGCTGCTCGCTCGAGGATAACCGATGCCCAAGGAATTAGGAAGACGACCTGTGAATTGTCGTAAATTGTTATGTAGTCATTTCCTCAACAGTTAAGACTACCCATTATTAGAGCATCAACCAATGAAAGGGTCAACCTTCTCCTCTATTGTAAAACTATAAAATGGTGTCTCTGGACGAAAGCTAGAGGTATTCGTCAGCATAGAAACTCTGCAAAACTCTGTTCCAAGTTTAATAAAAATTATGTTTCAACTGTGGATGTATGTTTTCGTCTTCTATGAGTGATTGATTGACTTAGATGCAACCCCTGATTGCTGAGAAGGGCCCCTCAAAAACCAGAGGCCTTCCATGTGTAAATTTCCATTATTTCCTTCTGCAGATAAGTAGTTGTGTTTTAAATCTTTGTTTGTAATTCGATTTTCCTATAGTTAATGTTGTTTTGTCTCCTGAATGTATATTTTATGTTATTAATATAATCTATGTTTTTTTGTTAATATAGTTTATATTTGCATAATTTAAAGTGACCCGTTGTGCATAGTTTCCTTTCAGCCTTTCTTTAAGTTTGTTCTCTAGTTTTACATTTGCAATAATTAGCTAGAGCTTAATTAGTTTAAATGTTTCAAGCTTAGTTCATAGTTAGGTTCAACTCTGTTAATTCTTCTGCAGCTATAGATTAACTTCACTTATCTTTTAGCTTGTTTTATTATACAATAGGAAATGATTTCTCTCCTTAGATGTAGATTAGCATAGTTGCTCTTCTGTTATTTAAATTGCTAAATAGCTTAGTTATTGTATTTTCTACACTATAGCCTCATATGCATAAACCAGCTACTGTGAGGATCATTTAGGTTGATTATTTCGTAATTTACATTGTTTTTCACCATCGGGACTATCATTCAAATTGTCATTCTACACTGTCATCTGGACTATCATTCGGACTTTAATATTTCATGCTCTTTTTGTATGCTTGTTTAAAGTTCTTTCTTTCAAGTTTTTGAATTGTATTATTTTATGTTGTTAACCAGTAGTTATATATATGATTAGGAACTTATTTCGAACCACATAAAGTATCAATTAAGCTCCATAATGATTCTTAGCTTTCATTCATTTTTTCCTTCGTTCACTTTTTGAATTGTGCTTCTTTTATCTTTGGTTTCTTAATTGATTACTGCTTTAGAACTTGTCATTTTCATTCCTAGTTTAATTTACTTCATTCTTATGTAGATTGATTTTAGATTAAACTTGTTAATTTCATTCTCTAAAAAGTACATTAGTTCTTTATGGTTTGATCATCATTTCTAGTACAAGCATAGAATTTGTTCTCCTTATTCTGTAGTTGATGATGATGTTCATAGGATAAGATTTGATTCAGAAATAAAATATCTTTATTAAGTTTTCTACTTGCTTCTAGATTGCATTTCCCATGTCATTTTCCATATGCTTCGATTTCCCTAAAACTTGGATTGATCAGTATATTTCATAAGATAGCATAATTGTTGCATGTTTCCGATTTTAGAATAGTTATTAGACATACATGTTCTTGGTTCCTTGTTAATAGATTAGTTTTTAATAGCATTCTATTTCAAATACTTAAAGTATCATTTACTTATGAATCAAGAGTAGATTACAATGTTTACAATCACTTGTAATTGGACACTTTTTAGGCTACATCTCTTTGTAGAAGTTAAATTAGATTTACTTCCATTCAGTTTCCTCGCTACCTTTGAAAGTCACTTTGATACACCTTCTCCAATTCATGTTACATTTGATGCATATCTTCAGAATCCTCAAGGGGGATGGAACTATATAATTCAACTTAGTTTTGAGTGCTTGTTAAATGCATGTATAGCTTAACTATAGTTTACTTTTGATCAAGTCTTGTTTCTTAGAATAGTATTGTTTATATATTTTCAATTATTATTCATAGAGTAGAGTAGTATAGATTGATACTGCTCTGATCTATTGATTTAGGTAAAGTCTAATTGCCTTAGTAGTTGTATTTATGAAGTTTGACTCAGTTTTTCATTTTGAAAGATCTTTTGTTCTTTTCTTTATTAAAATATTTCTACGACATCCTAGGTACCCTTCTACCTTAGCATATATTTTTTGTCAACTCCAAGTTGACAAACCACGGTCGATAATTAAATATTTGGTGAATTCATTAAGACAATAAAACACCAAACAATCTTGGTGTCGTTGCTGAGGAGTTGTTCTATAAGGTAGAATAGGTATAAATTCCCTATGAATTTTAGTAATAGGATAGTGGTGGGGGAGCAGTAAGATGAGAGGTAAGAACCTATACATCTATTGTAACAGACTCCTCCAAACCTAGCACTAATAATAGTATTGTAGGTTTCTCATTTAGTTTAGTTTTTCATGAACGGACCTAGAGATTCGAAAGGTAGATACATTAGAACTAGCTCTCAAAACTCTGTTAAAATTCCTACTAACCTTTACGGGGGGCATGCCACCCTAACCACTAACTCGACTGAAAGGTGTCAGAAGATACACATAGGAAGTATTTATTCTTAGAGACCTAAAGGAGGAGCCATAGAAGGTAGAGAAACCTTGGGAGGAATTTCTAAGGACCCCATTCTTGAAGAAGTTCAAGAGGGTCAGCCTTTGGAAACCCTTATCCCTCCACTAGTAACAAAACCTAACAATACATATTTTTCACTAATAGGGGATCCAAAATTCGTCAATTTCATTGATCCTACGCAGGTAAAATCTCTCTTTGGAAGCTCAATAAATATAGTTGTTTCACATATTGAGACATCTACAGTAGAACCTACCCTCCCTGTAGAACCTAATAAACATATGGCTTACAACTTCTCTCAT
Organism: Pseudotsuga menziesii; assembly: GCA_001517045.1. Classification (NCBI taxonomy): domain Eukaryota; kingdom Viridiplantae; phylum Streptophyta; class Pinopsida; order Pinales; family Pinaceae; genus Pseudotsuga; species Pseudotsuga menziesii. The sequence goes on from LPNX010723671.1 coordinate 659,219, forward strand.
CTAATGAAGATATACCCTAAAAAAGAACATTGGGATGCCTCATTATCACCTCGAAAGGATCCTCCTAGGTACACTCTCTTTAAAAATTGAGTCTACATGGAGAGATGGGGAGAAAATGAATATCATGATGAGGTTAGAAATGACGAGGAAGAAGAAGAAGTAGAAAACCAAACTGAGGTTAACTTTGGGTTTCCTATCCTAGACACTACACAGGATTTCAATATGAAAAACATTCCTCCCTCCTCATTACCGACTTTCTATGGGAAGAGTAATGAGGATCCAAACACATTTATGTTCAAGTTTGACATTCTTTGTAGAAGCTATAACTATCTAGAAGATGCTCAAAAACTGAAACTTTTCCCTGCTACACTGAAAGATTCTAATTTAAGATGGTTCATGGGATTAGGAGAGTATACTATCATAACTTGGGAAGATATGAAAACCGCATTCCTATGGAAATATCAAGAGTGTTGCAAACCTAGAGACTCTCTAAATGACATTTTCAAGATACAACAACTTGAAGACGAGAGCTTAGAAGATTATCTAGAAAGGTTTAACTATGTATTACACAAGTCTAAATATAATGACCTTCGAGAAGGTGCAATACAGACACTCTTCCTTAAAGGGATCTCAAAAGACTTGCTAGAAACCCTTAATCTCATGGAATCTGGTGATATCTATCACAAAACCTTTGCACAAATCTATGAGATGTGTAGAAATTAGTCTAGAAGTAGGGGAAAATTTGGGAGAAATATTCAGGAACCCTACAATAGAAATTCAAAAGGAAGTACCTATATTTCTAGAAAAGTCACAAGGATAGAATTAGGAAACCTATTAGAAAACTTCAAAATTGATATCTTAAGAGAAATGGGTTCTCAACTAGATGCTTTACAAGCTAAGAAGAGGCAAGAGGAAGAGCACACAACAATGAGAATTTTCTATCTAAGATGTAGGAATAAGCATCCCCAATGGGAATGCCCATTGAACAATATCTATGTATGCCACATTTGCATGGAGGATCATACAACAGAAAATTTCCCATCATCACCTAGGTTAGAATCCATATATAAGAGTGGGGACGTTGGTGAAACATCTAGGAGGACTTGGAAACCTAGAGATCAAGCAACATATCAGAATCCGTCACCACATCCCCCACCCTATTATTATCCCTACCAAAAACCTCAACAGTGGAACACTTCAAGTTGGAAGAACTGGTCATCCCAATACCCTCCTCCTCCTCCTCCTCCTCATTTTCCTTATCATCACTATTGGCCATAGGGATGGAGGGGACAAGCATATCCATCGCCACCACCACCTTTCTCCACACCTAATCATCCTTATCCTCAGCACCCACCCAATATCCAGCAATATTTTCCTAGGTTTGTGCCTATGGTTCCCCTTATTACACAACAACCTCATCATTTCCAAAATGCAATTCCCCCCACGACCTCCATTATTACACGCACAATCGATACCTGACACAATAAATAAGCAAACTCAATCTCTCAATAGAATTGAGTTTCAAACTCTTCCATCCTATGCTATCTCGATTGCACCTATGCACGAGATCCAATTATGATCTGGAAGAGTTGTGAATGACAAACCCAAGTCATCAGTCGTAATTCATGAGGAGGATGAAGAAGAAGAATATCCCAATGAAATCATGAATGACATTATTTTAAAGGATGTGGATATTTCAAAAATTCCAGTGCATACCCATCCTCACAAATTTAGGAATGAAAACCCCTCCATTTCCAGAACGATTAGCGATAGATAAACCTGTGATTCATCCTGAGTATGATATTTTGAATGAACTAAAAAATGTATGTGTCAAAATTCCTCTATTACAAGTTGTTAAGGATATGCCAATTCACAACAAGGTAATAAAGGAAATATATATTAAAATACCAGGAAAGAAACAAAAAGACCCCCCCATAATTCATGTTATAGGATAAATGTCTGAGTGTATGACAGACCAATCTAGAATTGCAAAATATACAAATCCGGGGAGCCCAGTAGTAACTGTTATTGTAAATAATATTTCCATAGGAAATACATTTATTGATCTAGGGTCTTGTATTAATATGATGACCACCGTAGTTTTAGACACTTTACAGTTGGGACGGTCTCTTCGACCTACTCCTACAATCCTAGAACTGGAAGATTGCACCACAGTAAAGCCTACTGGAGTTCTAGATGACATTACTGTATTGGTAGCTTCATGGGAACACCCCGTTCATTTCATGGTTGTAGAATCAAAGGATCCTTCTAAAGGAAATCCTATTATCCTAGGAAAACCATGGCTAGCTACTACTAACACCTTTATAGGATGTAGGGATGGGGAAATGACCATTTCTAATGGGTTGTCTATGCAGAAACTCGCTCTATACCCCCTAGCACAACTAGTAACTAAAAAATTGTGGTGGTTAGATTGTTACTTTGGGGATGGAAATTTTGAAGACCTTTCCCTTCCTATTGACCACTCCTAGGCACTTCAGGAGCAGACTACTGAGAATGTGTTAAATCAATTTGTTTCTTCAACAACTTGTATAGATTTCCCTCATTCTTTTGCTCAATTCGATCAAATTTTTGGAGATGAGTTTCAAGAAAATTTGGACCTCTCAACATTTCTGGACACACCATGTGTCTTTTCAATTGAAGAGCATACAGGGTATTATACCATACCTTGTGAAGTTAGCCCTCGAAAATTGCTACACATAAACACGGGGTTAAGTGAAAACCAACAAGAGCAGTTGCTCAAGGTCCTTAGAAGTCAAAATGGAGCATTTTCATGGGAGTACACAGATATGAAGGGTATACACCCTGACACTTGTATTCACCATATTTTCATGGATGCGAGTATATCCCCTATAAAGCAGCTTCAGAGGAGGATGAAGCATGCTTTGAAGGACATAGTTAAAGAGCAGTTACAAAAACTTCTCAATGTCAGTTTCATCTACCCAATATCAGATAGTAAATGGGTGTCTCCTCTAGTGGTATTCCCAAATAAAGTCATGGAGAAATGGCATATTTGTGTTGACTTTCGAGAGATAAATAAGACTACTCTTAAACACTATTTTTCCTTGCCCTTTATCGACCAAGTCCTAGATACACTGTCCGAAAAATAATACTTTTCTTTTCTTGACAGGTATAGTGGATACAATCAGATCTTAATAGCACCTAAAAATTAGGATAATACTACTTTTACTTGCCCATGGGGGACATATGCCTATATAATTTTTCCATTTGTCCTGTGTAACACACCTACCACTTTTCAACGAGCAGTCTTAGGAATTTTTGTTGATATTATACATGACTGCGTAGAAGTGTACATGGATGATTTTACAGCCTATGGTAATACCTTTCATGAAGCTCTTGATAATCTTGAGAAGGTCCTCATCCGATGTTAAGAGACAAACCTATCCCTTAGCCATGAAAATTCTAAAATGTTATTAACAGAAGGTATAGTATTGGGGCATCATGTTTCTTCGCAAGGGATCAAGGTAGACCCTGCCAAAATAGAAGTAATTGTTAATTTTCCCTCTCCAAACACTCAAAAGGAGGTAAGGATATTTCTTGGTCATGCAAGCTACTACCGACGTTTTATTGAAAATTTTAATAAAATAGTTGCACCAATCTTTAAGTTGCTTATGAAGGATGCAGAATTCCAATGGACCAAATCCTATCAAAATGCATTTGAGGTCTTAAAGGCTAAGTTATCAGTGGAGCCAATACTTAGGGGTCATGATTGGTCCCTTCCTTTCCATATATCCACTGATGCTTCTGACATGGCCATAGGAGGGGTCTTAGGTCAAAAGGAATACCAAGCATCTTATTCCATTTACTTTATTAGCAAGAATTTGACTCCCGCCAAACTGAATTACACTGTTACTGAAAAAGCATTTCTGGCAGTAGTCTATGCTATCAACAAATTTCTCCATTAAATTATAGGATATGAATTTTTTGTACATATTGACCACTCTACCATTAGATTCTTAATGGACAAACCAATTACCAATGGTAGGGTATCTCGATGGCTTCTTCTACTACAATAGTTTAACATCATCGTTGTTGATCGACTTGGTCAAGAGTATTTGGTAGCAAATTTCCTCTCTCGTATTCAACATGATGATAGTGCTAAACCCGTTGATGATACTTTCCTCGATGAACATCTATTTGTTGTGTCTGTTCAAACTCCTTGGTTTGCAGACATTGCTAATTATTTAGCAACTAGGAAGTTACCAAACCACTTGCCTCCACACGAAAAACATTGACTTATAGTTCAAATCTCTAACTACTCTTGGGTTGACAATGATATTTTTTGTACTATACTATATCTTATTATCATATGATGGGTACGGGAGGATGAGATAACAAAAATCCTCCATGTGGTGGGCACTTTTCTGATAAGCAGACAACATACAAAGTGTTGCATTATGGATATTACTGGCCAAGCGTTTTCAAGGATGCTTCCAAGTATGTTATAGGATGTGATAGTTTCCAAATAATGGGTAGACCTATGTCATCTGACGAGATGGCCTTACAGTCGCAGGTCATGATTGAGCCTTTTGAGAAATGGGCTCTTGATTTTGTAGGGCCAATCTCTCCCATGTCCCGCAAAAATAAGTATATCTTGGTTTGCATAGACTATGTCACCAAATTGTAGAAGCTAAAGCTTTGTTTTGACCCATAGAGAAATATCTAGTAGAATTTATTTACTCGGTTTGGTGTTCTTAGGGAAATTGTCACTGACCAAGGTTGTCAATTCACCTCCAAATTGATGAAAGAACTTACCATAAAGTATGGCATCCGACATTGGAAGTCCTTGCCTTACCACCCACGGGATAATGGCCAAGTAGAATTGACCAACAAGATATTGGAAGCTATCTTAACCAAAACCATTCGTCTACATCATAAGTACTAGGAAGATAGACTCCCAGAGGCCTTGTAGGTCTATCGAATAACATGGAGAAACACTACTGGACATACACCCTATGTGCTGGTATATGGGAAAAAAGTTATGTTACCTATCAAATTCCAAGTCAACACTCTTCGGATGGTTGTACAGTTAGGCATGGATTTGGAACAGCCACAGAAACAACGAATTTTATAGATTAATGAGTTAGATGAGATTAGACAAGATGCACTCCAAAGAACAATGTTGATACAAAATCAACGGAAAAAATGGCATCATAAATTTATTAAACAAAATCATTTTAATACTAGGGATTGGGCATTACTATTTGACTCAAGCTATAAAAATTTCAAAGGAAAATTAAGTACCCGTTGGATGGGTCCATATGAGGTAGTTATAGCTTTTGATAATGGGTCAATAGAAATTAAGACAATTTATGGTTCGCAAATTTCCTTCATTGTAAATGGGTATAGACTTAGACTTTATCATCGACCAATATCTAAACAAGATGTTGTGTAGAATGCCTTACAGCAGAAGGAGATGGAGTTGGTTGAAGAGGAAGTCATTCCTCCTTCTCCTAGTTCTTAAACTATTTTGGGTTATCTTCACTTGTATATATGTAAATACACTTTTGTTCTTTTTTTTTCAAATAAATGAGTCATTTTATAACAAGCTGACTGCATTTATATAGAAAATTCATTCTTATGATAGGATTATGGAATTTTGTCAAATAAAACAGAAAGACTCTTTTCGTTTCCCTAATTTTGATAAATTTCATATGACTTTTCTTTGTACATATGTTTTTGTTATGAATAAATTTGAATCATCTAACAAGTGGTTTTGTAGTTTGATTACAAGAACCTTATCTCTATAGTCAGCTCATAAAATATTATCTAAAAGGGAAGTGCTCTAAAAAACTCATAATGCATCCTTACTCCTTCTCTTTTGATTATTGTTGAAAATTGAAACTTATAGTGAAAAGTTAAAGTGTTCTTTATATCATTTCTAACCACTTTTTCTATGATTCCTTTTTATCAATTTTTTTTTGTACTTTTATATATGGCCTTTGATTTAGACATGCACATTTATGATTTATCATTAGAACAGTTGCTTAAGAGCTATTCTAATCATCATGTTTTCCAAAGTTCTATCTTACACCTATGGACTACTAGTTTATCCCAGACTCATTACCAAAACTTGTCTCTTAAGCATTTTTTTTAGGTAACCCAAGAGTAAGTGAAATTTCTACTTATGGGGAACATTACTGGTCTTTTATGAAGAAGATAGACTAAGGTTAGGGAACAGCTTTAAGTTATTCTCTTTTGACATGACCTATAATTCAGGATATTATAAATAAAGTTATTCATAAGGTTCACTCTAAAAATTTGAATTATGTGTTTAGCAGGCTTAACATGCTCTAGTACCATTCGGCTTCCACATACTAAAATCATTATACGAGGAAAACCCGCCAAGGTACTGAACATGATCATTGGAAGTGGGTCCATGCTAAGTAACATCTTAAACAAGGAAGCCTGGTAAATGCACATAACCTATCAGGGTACTGAACAGGTTCACTGGCAGTGAGGATATGCTTGCATGGTACCAAGATAAACCCATCGGGGTACTGAACAGGCCTGATGGTAGCAGGGAAATATCAGGTAAAAGAGATTTGGTTAATGCATTACTATATACATGACTCATTTGGAAAAAAAAACCTGTGTATATAAATGCATATGTAGGCCATTTATTTATACTGTCATTAGAGAATGGCTGTAAGTTGGGCTTAAACCCTGTCATCTAATTCAAACAATACCTAGGATATGATTATCCTAGAAATGGGACCCATAACTATGGAAATATCACGAAATTTAGGGTGAAGTTTATCTATGTTCTTTGGATGACAAGAGATCCTTAAAATGAGTCAAAGATAATTGGTTTTCCTATGGAATTTCTCACATCAATTGTACTATCATGATTCATATGGTATTCCTAAGCATAGTTTTTTTTTTTTTATAAATGTACATAACTGAATCATCTCCATTTATTAGTTAGTATTTCTTTTCTTATGAAAATAATAATAGCATGTTGGAATTATTTGTTAAACTATTAATTGGAAATATTTGAATATCAATAAGTTTTTCTTTGATGGCTTGAGGACACGCCATATTTTTGGTTTGGTGGAAGGTTAGAACTGTCTTTACTTTCTTATTATTTATAAAAAGATTCATTTATCTTTGACAAAATGATAGGTGTTTTTAGGATAATGCAAGTAGCAGAAGATTCTTCCAATCCATGACGAATGAAGAAGAGTGCAACTGAAGTTTCAAGAAAGTTGGTTTACATCATTTTGTGTGCTGGCAGCCCAGAACAATTCAATACATAATCAAAAACACTCAGATCCAGCAAAGTGCATGTTGTACAAAGAGTCCATATGAAGGATCAAAGGAAGGGTCTATTACCACCTAAGTTGTACTTAGTGGTTTTTTATCAAGTGAGCCTCCTGAACCGGACAAGGATAACTTGGTCGGACTTTAGAAGACCTTCAATCTTGCTTCTGGGAAACTTTGTTGTACTATATCACATGTTCATACCCCCTTGGTGGGGGTTGTAATAAAATGTTCTAGCATGATAGTGTATGCAAAAGACTCGGTCTCTTAGACTTTATTTGTCAATCCGATCAGCCTAGGGTGTTTTTTCCCTTGGTTATTATTGGTTGTTGAATAAACGACTAATAATTTCTGAGTTTTTCACTCCATACCTCCAAAGTTGGGGTGGTCGGCTTGGCATTTAGGCCTATTGAGGTTATTAGAGTCTATGTGTCAATGTATAAACATGTTAGGCATCATGGTCGAGCCATATGAACATGTCTAAGTCCCCCTAGGTTTTTTCAACTTTTTTAATTTTTTAATTTTTTCAGTGTTTTTTATTAAAATTTAATTTTTCCAAAACTTAGGCTATTTTTTAATAGTTTAATTGGAAAAATTGGTTTTGTAATAAAAGTGGGCCAAATAATTAGTTTCAGTCATGTAGGTGCTCATTTTCAAGCTAAGAGCACCATGTAAACCCATGGACCCACTTTTTTTAGGTTTTGAGTGGTTTTCCATAACTCAGGTCACAAAACCCCAAAAATCAATTATTGATTATTTTAATTAATAAATTGATGGATAATGGAGCAAATCCAAAATCCTAGATCAATGGATTCTCAGACAATTTGATTGAAATCGGTCAGATCTGAACCAGATTGAATGGATCTGACAAATCCTTGACTGAAGGAGGTGATCTAGATAGATCCAGAGTTGATCTTCAACATCCTTTATGGGGAATTGTGCCCTCTCTCTCTCTCCTCCACACGTGTGGGCTCTCCTGGAAGCTCTATGGATTGATGTGTCAATCTATGGGTTTATGTGTCAACTCAATCAGCCCCCCGATTGACAAGTAGGCTCAGTTCAGCTTAAGATCAGCATTGATTGACTCTCCCTCAGCTGTAGTGGTCTGTCTCCTTGGGATTTGCACCCCCCTAGGCTGGATCTCCTATTTTTTGTATAAATAAAGCTCAGGCTGCCTCTTCCAAGGTAGTTAGAGTTGGATTGAGGAGCTGTTGCCATTGTAATACTGTTATATTTTTGTGAATAAATAAGCTTTGGAGGCTATACCGTGTAGTGCATGTGTTTGTGTGGACTCCCAGCGTCATGCTGCTAATGTGGTAACTTGTTGTTCCCTTGCTCAACAGCCTTAAAAAACATTATTTCATCAAAAAAAATCCTATTTTGTTTTGATGAAATGTTCGAATTTCCGAAAGGAAATCTAATGAATCACCAGCTGCTAAAACAATGAGATTCTGCGAGCTACCGAATCAGTGAAATTTTATGTTTTTTAAGCATCCTTTGCAAACCATAGGTTATTTGAAAAAATCACCATTATCGAGTTATTATTTTGGATAGATTTGCATTAACAGTCAAAGGATAAGTATTAATAATTTCCATGTCTAGTTTTACTATAACCTAATATGGAAACCTTGTCCAAGCAGTTATCACTCGATCTTTACCCTTTTGATTTTGTTATTATAGCCATTTAAAAGGTTGCGAACTTGGATGATTGATCATAGTATGGTTTGGCATGTTATCATAAGTTTTGTTTGAATATTAATTAATGGGTATGTGCGATCGGTTTATTGAAAATTAGATATGACCTAGAATATCAAAAGCTTAATGATTTAGGCAAATGCGTCTTATCCTAGGTTTATCATTTGACATCTGAATTATATTTGCTCATGTTATTAATGTTTAGGGTTGATTGTTATAATATGCTACATCCTATGAGGATTTGATTTTGGGTTTCATGGTTATGACACGTTCTACCTAAAGATTGTATCCTAACCTTTGAGTCTTACATAATCCAAGCACGAATATTAATCTCGACCTTATATAATATGATCTGTATTGTCACCTATATTATCGCATGCGAAGGGTCGAAGTTGACATGATGGTTATGCTATGTGCCCCTTGTAATTTATTTTCCACCTTCGAAGGTAATGCTATTATATCTTAAGGTATGAGCATCAATGTTCAAAGGTTTTAATCCTTACTATTGTTTCGACTCATGCCATCGCCTCCGAAGTCGATCCACCTACTGTAAGGTTGAGCTGCTATCATTGCACTTGTACTCGAATCTGCCCATCACATTCAATGGTTAGTACGTAACCAACGTCGTGGATTCATGATCGGTTAACACCTGTAGTCTATGCAATGAGTGGTCTTACGTCAATATATTGAGGTAAATAATGGCAATATCAGTTCGATTAGGAGTTGTTTGCTGTCATTTCTCATTGTAACTGCCTTGTTGTGTTATCATTCCCTTCATGCCGAATTTTCAGGATTTTCGGCTGAGTTCGCTCATGGTGCATTCGTTTTATGAATGTATAGGGTTGCATTGCTTAGGGTTTTTGCTGGGTCTGCACCCTGAGTGTTCACTCTCTAGTTCTCTGTCATGTTTTTAGCTCGAGTACCTTGTCTGGGTGATTTTGCGTGCCTATGAACAGTCAGTCATGGCGCCAGTGGTTAGAGTCGAGCCTTGTGAGATGAAATTGCTGGATTCGAACCCTGAGTTATTAGCAAAGGTCGAGGCTATCGGATGGCTGCCGTTTGTCAGTAGGTTCTCGGATTCGAACCCCGAAGTCATGATGGTGTTCGCTGTGTCCTTGGTCGACTTTCAGGCTATAGTAGGTGACCTCCATTTCCGAGTGGATGAGCGATCAGTTGCGCTTGCCACCGGTCTGTCACTAACAGGCGAGAGGTGGTTTAAATATAAGAAAATGGACATTACTGAGTGGCGGAAATTACTGAAAATCCCCTGTTAAGAGGTATCATTTTGAACTGGAGTAGTGCACAAATACTTTAAAAAGGAATGGCGCCCGATCTTGGACTTGATACACAGGTACGTGACCTATGAAGGTTGCCTGTCTTCAGCCTATGTTTACCATCTGCGCTTGATGTCTGTTTTTATTGGTTTCCCACTAAATCTACCTTACTATCTGGTGCAAAGTCTATTTAAAATGTCCTCTGCAATTAAAAAGGGCCCGAAGCATGTTATTCATAGCTTGTTCCACCATGGCTTGGTCCAAATGTTAATTGAGATGGAACTGTCGAAGTTAAATCGGTCATGGGATGAATTTGTTGAGTCTAATGGTTTCTCATCCTTCTGCCACTGTCATTTTGACAATCCCAGGGAATGTATCAGGCATCAAGAGCCTAGTCATGCTTCATTTTCATTGGCACCAGAACCTAATCAAGTTTCGGTCTCGCCTTTACGCCAGCCTTCGTCAAGCAAACTCATGTCAAACCCTACTGGTCGTATGAGCCTCAGTGCCTGTAACGAGTCGATTCCTCCTCCTGTGGGTAGCCCCGGTTCCTCTGTGTCTCCAAAGCGTATGAAGGAGTCTTCGGGTTTGTCTCCAGTAACACCAAAAAGAAACACTGATACCTACAAACGAACCGGTAAAAGGCCGAAAACTAAGTTGATGGGTAGGTTTACTAGAAGCATGGCCAAAGGTAAAGTTGTCAAAGCACCTGTGAATGATGGTATTCGTGTCGAGACTGTTGTAATAGACGATGAAGAAGATCACCTGGTTTTGCCTGTTGATAACTATAATGTTGGTCCTGAATCTATCTCGAATCCTGTCGAGGATAGTCCTCCCACGTTTGATAAGGATGTTCAGCCTGATCCTGTTGTTGATCTCCCAGTTAAGGGGCAGGCTATAGATACAAACGTATCAGGTGCTTATCAGGTTGAGGATATGATGCATCCCCTACTTCTTAACTACTTGTTGGATAAGATTTGCAGCATGGAAGGAAGGGTGACTAAGATGTCGGCTCATCGTGATGTTGTGGAGGCCGAGAATGTGAAGTTGAAAGGGCAGTTAGATGCAGACAATAAGTCTTTGTTGCATGTTAAAAGGCATAAGAATAGGCTGATTAGAAGGGTCCTTAAGTTACATAATGAAAATGTTAAGAATGAAGAGAAGGTACGGGAGCTCAATGCTCAAATTATGCTAATGCAATTTAAGGGACAGTCGCATAATCCACTGAGTGGCATAAACATTCAGGTGTTTAACGCACCTGTGAATTTATAATGGGTTGAAATGCATTTGTTTTGGGTTACAGGTTTTGAAGTTTTGATAGATTGATAATCAAGTTTTTACTTACAGGTATTTTGTTTGTGTTAATTTATTTATTATTTAGTTGATTTGATTTTCTGTTTGATTGCATTTTAATTATATTTCTTTTGTACGCAGTGTCGCAGGTAATCTAATGGATCTTCTTTCCCGGATTTTGATAACCGCCTATTGCCTGGAAAATCCCTATATAATTGGGAATAAATCGATTTTACAGGAGCTACTTTCTAGGTGTTGTTACAATATCTATGTTCTGATGTTTTGATTTTCTGTTAAGAATCGAATCTTTCCTATTTCTTGGCATTTCCACGTATGTTAAAAATGACATGTTTCACTTTTCATTTTAAGGGAAATCGGTTAAAGGTTTCGATTCTGCTATCTCTAGTTTTTAGAACTGTTTATTTTGGAGATTTAATGTATTTAAAGGGGAGATAGCATCTAGGATATGGGGTCGATAGTTTGGGGAAAAAAAGAAGATAAGACTACTATTTGATCATTCTGTAACTGGAGGCAGTTTCCTGTCAGCAGATACAGTGTTGTTAAACTGGTGATATTTATATATATTTACAGTATTTTTACTTTTCATATGTGTTATGGTATCGCTTGGTCTTGTTATTTTTCCCATATTTTTAAATGTTTGTCATAATCTCTTTGGTGGCTTATGCAAATATATCTTGTGTAATTATCGGCTTATTCCGATTTCAACTTTGTTGATGGATGTCATATTGTGCAATTGGTGATTGAAATCATAACCCATGTGATATATGTGCATGTTGTATGATCTTGTTGTTTTCTAAATTTCTTTTGAATGCTCTCAAGATTATTCATGCAATAGTCCCATTAGCAGATTCGGTTTCAGGATTATATTTGCCACGCTCCTGATCAGGATAAGACTTAGGTTAGGATAATATAATTTCTTTTTCTGTTAATTATATTGTTAAAAAATCTATTTGAATCCGATGTTTATATTCATGTCACATTCATATTATTCTTTTTCATTTCTGATTAATGTACAGGTGTATATAATGTATCTTTGTTATTGATCAAGTATGTTAATAGTTATTTAACTTCTGTCTTTGTAATATAAACTGATTTAACTTAGTTGATTAATACTGTAATTAATAACATTCATTAACTTGTACAGAGATAGGTATATATCTGATTAACAATCAGTAGCGTTAGCTTTATTTTTTAGATTTTTCTTTAATTAGACTTTCAGGCTAACAGAGCCTTTAAACCTATCGGGAACAACCATCCCAAACAGCTTGGAGCCTGCTTCAAGGATCCCGGTCTGGGTTGTCTTCCCCCGTTGCGTGCATAGTCACATATGCCTGTCAACAATGGCGCTAGAAGGAGGGCCAGCTTAAACTGATGGCTGATGAAAACAATCTTGTTAACAAAATTAATCAGCCTATCACTCCTCAAATACAGTCATCATCACAGCCACGTACTCTCTGGTCGTCACGATCGGGTGAATCCCCACTGAACGAATCTGTTCGAAACCTTATCTCTCAGTTCAACTCTCCCAGTATTCACCTACCTGAAGAAATTGACCAGTACGAGCAAGCCATAAATGAATCTCATAGGATCCTAACAAGGGCGTACTCGAATCTCACTGGGTGCCAACCCATTGAACTACCTCTCCCACAGATCACACGTCCCCGCACTCATCGTCCTAAACCTAATTCGGGAGAACAGGAGCAACCTTCAGGTTCCCTCCCTGATCTTCAGATACAACAGCTTCTGATAGGTGCCAATCATCCTTCATCTTCTTCAGGACCACCTGCTTCAGGAGGGTCTGGTCGACCACCATCATGACCTCATTCACCTCCTCGCATTCCTCAAACACCACCTTCACCGCCTCCCACACCAAGAAACATGGCAGGTGTAAACCCCCCAAACCCTAATGCTAATATGCCATGGTTAGCTCAGGATGCAGTGGCTATCCCAGGCGATCAACACCCTTTACCTAAGCATCCTGAGAAGTTATTACCCAAGTTCAACCCTGAGTTGAAAGAACCAGCGGAAGATCATGTCAAAAATTTTAGGTTAGCAGTTCGGCTCTTGGATGTTCAACATGAAGATGTAGTCTATCGACTTTTCCCTTATACATTTGAGGGCAAAGCTTCGACATGGTATTTTTCACTTATGGCTGGTTCTATAACCAGTTGGAACGAATTCGACCTTGCTTTCATGAACAAGTTTTGAGACGACAAGACTCCAGCTGCCTTGGTGTTAGAATTGTCTAGAATCCGCATGGAAACCAAGGAAAAGGTCAAAGATTTTAACCAGCGATTCCTAACTCTAAGAAACAGGCTGCTTCAAGACCGGCTGAGGATGTCACTATAGAATTTTACACTTCAGCCTTGCCTGTTTCAATGGCCATGTTTTTTAGACAAAAGGCCAAACTTACCCTTGCTGAAAACTTTGAAGAAGCAATTAAGGTTGAGAAAGATATGCCTGCCATAAAGGCAAATCCTAGAGTAGACATAGATGCTGCATCTTCTTCTCGTAAGAAGACTGACAGTCCTACCAAGAACACAAACCCTGAGAAAAAAGGCCAGGATTCATTAGACCTAGATAGCCTCCAAAGAGTTATTAAAAAACTATCTAATGAAATCATTGATTTAAAGAAAGGCACTTCTGAAAACACTCCTAATAAGGAACCACCCAGACAACCTTTCAAAAGGCCATTCTCGAATACAGCTCCTAGATAGAATCCAGCCTCTGAAGCTAACAGTGTTGATGAAATTAACAGTTTCCTCAAGTTATTAGTTTCAGGTCTAGAAACATCAGCTGAAAATGATACTCAATCTTCAGGACAGAGTTCTGAAGGTACCCAAGACAAATATAATGACACAGAAGATAAACCTCATCAAGTTATCAGCCACTTCTAGGATACTACAGAACTGACTGATGATGAAGATGTAGGTGTTGTCAATGTAAATCAGCATCAGTATAACACTAGAAGCAAGAAAGATCAGCCCTTAGGGGAACCTTCTACAACTGCTACAGATAATAGTTCAGCTGCTCAAACAAAAACCCAACCTGCAAATAGTAAATCTGCACCCTCTCTTGATTTAGAATACGATCTGATTGAAGATTTAAAGAAAATTAGAGCCAACATCTCTATCTATGAACTCCTTAAGTTACTGGTGATTAGAGATAAAATGATACAAGGGGTATCTTCAAGTAAAAGTGCCAAAACCCCTTCAAATCAAAACAGTCCTGCTAACACTAAAGATAACCCAACAAAATCTTCAGTCAATGCATCATCCATAGGCAAGAAGTCTAATTCCTCAACTCCGCCTTTTTTACTTACGTTTGAAATATGCAATCGTAAAGTGCACAACTGTATGATAGACTCAGGGGCCTCCAAGAATGTTATGCCATACTCTGTATGTAAAAAAATTAATGCTGTCCCTATGCCTTGTGATACAAGCATTGTGCAGCTTGATCGTTTAAACGTGAAAGTAATAGGTAAGTTGAAAGAGGTGTTGATTAGGTTAGCTTCAAATCCTCAAGTCCATTTTATCATTGACATAATTGTAGCGGATATCCCAGAAGCATATGGTCTATTTCTCAGCAGAGATTGGTCTGAGAAACTAAAGGGATATTTTGCTACTGATTGGTCACACTTATGGATATCTCATAATGGTCGCTCAAACAAGATCAGAATTGATCGGGAACGCTATATGAAGCATACCGTCACTGAATTGGATGACTCGAATGAACCAGTATTATTCACCGATACCATAATGGGAAACTATATGGCAGACTCTTTCTTTGGGGACCTTGAAGCTGAAACTTCATCAATAACAGGTGCAGAACAGCAGTCTGAAATTTGCCATTTTTCGCAAGTTCCAGATGAAATTCCAGTCCCAAATGCGGTACACTTAGATCTGAACAATGGTCTCTGGTCTTTATATTTCGATGGATCTAATTCAAAAGAAGGGGCTGGTGCAGGTTGCTTGCTGATAGACCCCTATGGGAAAAGGTATTTTATTGCTTGCAGGTTAGAATTCGAATGCACCAACAACGTGGCTGAATACGAAGCTCTGATTCAAGGGCTGAAAAAAGCAATTGCCCTGGGAGCCAAAGCATTGGTAGTGTTAGGAGACTCTAAGATAATTGTTAGACAGGTACGTAACACTATACATTGCATTGTTGGACATCTGATAAATTATCAGGCAGAGTTATGGAATTTACTATTAGCATTTGAAGCCTTTAACATAAGTTCTATCCCTCGTTATCTAAATCAGGAAGCTGATCTTTTAGCTAATGTTGCTTCAAGGTTAATTCCATCTGAAGGAATGCTGACTGATTCTTTCTCGGTTGAATTGCTTTTCAGACCTTATATACCTGACAACATAGAAAATTGGAGAGTCTTCGACAACGACGAGCAGTTGATCGATTTTCTGACTTTGAAGGATACTTTTAAAGATGCGGTCATTGACGAAATGACTCACGATGAGGATCTATATAATTTTGCGGTAATTCATAAGCCTCTCTCAATTCAGGAATCTCTCAATCAGGTTAGTACTCTTCCCAGATCAGTAATCAAACTTGAGAAATTCTATGACTTGAAGGATAAATTTAAAGCTGCAAGGAACTGTAAAACTAACAGCTCCATTATGCAATCTGAAATTGTAAATCTAGGCACTGAACACAACCCTCAATGTGTAAATCTGGGTAGTATGTGTACTCCCCAGGAAAGAACAACCTTCATAAGACTCTTTAATGAGTTTAAAGACATTTTTGCATGGATGTATGAGGATCTTAAGACATTCGACCCCAATATAAAGCAACATGTCATTCCTATGAAACCAGAGGCTAAACCTTTTCAACAGAAATTGAGGAAAATGCATCCTAGCCTAGAACTAGCTGTCAAGAAGGAGCTGAATAAACTCCTTTCCGCCAGAATAATTTTCCCGGTTCGGCATGCACAGTGGGTGGCAAATCTTGTCCCCGTCAGAAAGAAAAACAGTGATATCAGGTTATGCGTCGATTTTTGAAACCTGAATAAGGTTTCAGACAAGGACAATTATCCTGTTCCTCCAATGGAGAAAATCTTGCAACAGGTCTCTGGATCTGAAATGTTTTCACTTCTAGATGGATTTTCAGGGTACAACCAAGTGTTAGTATCCAAAGCTGACCAGTTGAAAACAACCTTTAGGACTCCTTGGGGAACCTATTCCTATAGGAAGATGCCATTTGGTTTAATAAATGCCAGAGCAACATTTCAAAGGGCAATGGATATCACATTCAGAGGTATGATCAGTAAGTTTGTCGTTATTTATCTTGATGATATTACTGTCTTTTCAAAAAACAGAACTAATCATTTAACTCATCTCAGGAAAGTTTTTGAGCATTGGAGGAAGTATGGGATTTCTCTAAATCCTAAGAAATCTATCTTTTCAGTTACAGAAGGTAAGTTACTGGGTTTTGTTGTTTCTAAACAAGGCATCACTATTAACCCAGAACGTACCCGTGCTATATCACCAATTTCAATGCCTCACTCAAAGAAGTCTATGCAGTCGTTTCTTGGGAAGATAAATTTTGTTTCTAGATTTATTCCTGGGTTCACTGAAATTGTTAGGCCGCTTCATAAAATGATCAAGAAAGATGCTGATTTTAAATGGTCTGCTGAAGAGAAGCAATCTTTTCATGACATCTTAAAAGATATTGCTGAAGCTCCCACCTTAACAAGCCCAGATTTTTCTAAGCCATTGTCTTTATACACTTTTGCTTTTGATTCTTCATATGCTGCTGTTCTAACATAGAAAAATCAGGAAAATAATGAAGCTCCCATTGCTTTTATGAGTTCTGGTTTGAATGGTGCCGAACTGAATTACCCAGAAGTGGACAAACAAGCTTTCATTGTTTTTAAGTATGTCAAACATTTCCAACCCTATTTGTTGAAGTCTCATACCAAGGTCATTGTGCCATATTCCGCAGTTAGAAATCTCCTGGTACAAAAGGACCTGGGTGAAAAACGAGCCCACTGGGTCACAGCTCTTCAGGAATACGACCTGGAAATTAAGCCTTTAAAGATTGTCATGGGACAAGGACTCTGTAAGCTGGCAGTTGGATCTTCAGACAGTTCGGAATCTGATCTGCACTTCTTTGGTGAACCTTCTTTGTTTGAAAGGGAAGTTTTTTCGATCTCTACTCCTCCTGATTCTTGGTATAATGATATTAAGTTTTTTCTATTGCATGGGAATGCTCCTGAACATTTAGACCCACGTAATAAAAGAGCTTTGAGATTGAGATCTTCCCCTTATGAGCTGATTGATAACATTTTGTTTAGAAAGAATTTCGAAGGAGTCCTCCTTCATTGTCTAGAAGGAAATCAGGCTGATAATGTGTTATCTCAACTACATGCAGGACCAGCCGGGGGACACTTTGGCAGAGAAACCACTGCACATAAGGTACTCAAAGCTGGTTACTACTGGCCTACATTGTTCAAAGATGCATATGCCTTTTCCAGGAAGTGTCAGGAGTGTCAGAGAGCAGGAGGCAGGCTGAAGAAAGCAGCGTTACCCCTCCATCCGGTTATTATCGAAGTCCCATTTCAGCAATGGGGTCTGGATATCGTCGGTCCAATCACACCAGCGTCTTCACAGCAGCATAAATACATTTTGACAGCCACACACTACTTCACTAGATGGGTTGAATCCATCCCCTTGCGAGTGGTTAACTCTCAACAGGTGATATCATTCCTTGATTCTTTTATTATCACCAGATTCGGTGTTCCTGAATCTTTGATTTTTGACAATGCAACTTATTTTTCTTCTGTTAAATTAACTGAGTATGCATTGGAAAAGGGTATAAAGTTAAAGTATTCAGCTAATTATTATCCTCAGGGTAATGGGTTAGCCGAATCCTCTAATAAAAACTTAATCAAGATTTTGAAACGTACGGTGGTAAATCATCACAGGAATTGACATAATGCCTTATCGAATGCCTTGTGGGCTGATAGAGTGACTCCCAAAGATGCCTTAGGAAACTCTTCCTTTTTCCTAGTATATGGAAAGGAATCTATCTTTCCTCCTCATTTATTTTTACCCTCTTTACAGCTCTCCCAGTCAGTGCAAAAAACACCATGTTCTACCATGGAACATCGAATCAACACCTTGCATAAACTGGAGGAAGATAGGGAGTTGGGTAGGAAAAATTTTGATAAACACCAGCAAACCGTGAAGCGTTTGTTTGATATTAGAAAATCAGTCAGTCGGGATTTGGAAGTAGGTGACCTAGTCCTGAAATGGGACAAGGAGCATGAAGACAAAGGAAAACATACGAAGTTCCAATGCCTGTGGCTAGGACCGTTTATTATTACAGAAAAACTTGGTCCTAGCACTTTGAAGTTGTAAAAATTGGAAGGTGACATTGACAACCTTCCATTGAATGGTCACCTGATTAAGAAATATTTTTGCTGATCCCCCTCAAGGGATTAGATTGTATATACCTTGTGTGGTGTGCTTGCTTGGTGGATTTTATTTCGGTTTCTTTTGTGATTTGTTTATATTTTCTCATTTTTATTTGTTGTTTTATTTGCTCATTTCTGAGTCCGATCAATTTATCAAACTTCAAACTAATGACTTCTTTCAAGTTCTGTAATTGATCCATAAACCATGCACAAAGATATTACTGTCCTGAAAACTGTCACACTATTTTTACTTCTTGAACAGAGAATAGTTTTTCATTGCTCTAGATTTTACAAGAAATTATTGAATCATGTTAATATTAATCAATATTATGAGTCTTTGCAAATATTTTTCCAAAAGGATTAGGGCAGGATTTGGCAAGGTTATCTTTTAAATCCTTTACACCATCCCTTCTCGTAAAGAGAATCAGGTCTGCCTCCCCATCTGCTAAGATAATCTCACTGCAGATTATATATAATTACATGCTGGCCACGGTTGGGTTGGAATACTTTCAAGATCAATCTGAAGGACAGACGGTCTCATAACGAGCCAGTCTGCTCAGGATCATAGGTTTGCATTCAGTAACATTGTCGTTTCCGGTCACCAAGCCTGGACAATGGCCCTTGGAAAAACACTGAGGGATAAAAGGTCTCATCACGAGCCGGTTTATTTATTGTGGTGCAAACTGGTGACTGACATGGTTGCTATCTGGTTACCAAGCCAGAACCATGACCTTCAGAATTATGCTAAAAAAAAAAACACAGAAAAAAATAAAATAAAATGATGGTGACAATTCAACCTAACCAGAAATGTATATCTTTAAACTAGCAGATGGGATCCTGGCATTCCTTGGGCTTTGAAGCAACCCTGTCGAGGCTATAGACGCCTGCTGGAAGTAGGGCTATGCTTATGGTATTGGGGTTTTATTCTTAAAACCAAGTCACTAATTTTTTTACTTCTTTTGGAATAATTTTTTTGTTAAAACTCGATCTTTATCAAATAAATAATTAGAACTGTAAATTTCTGGTAAGTTTTAGAACTATGCAATGCTTGGACCTGTTGAAGATGTTAAAATATCAATGTTTGTATAATGACTTATATGAAGGATTTAATTTCTTTGTTTGCATGGTTTCAGGAGTAAGAAGCAGAGATAATTGTTCCACCCAGTCAGTCGCCATCTGTTGTGCCCTTGCTCAACAGACTTAAAAAACATTATTTCATCAAACAAAATCCTATTTTGTTTTGATGAAATGTTCGAATTTCCAGAAGGAAATCTAATGAATCACCAGCTGCTGAAACAATGAGATTCTGTGAGCTACCGAATCAGTGAAATTTTATGTTTTTTAGGCAGCCTTTGCAAACCATAGGTTATTTGACAAAATCACCATTATCGAGTTATTATTTTGGATAGATTTGCATTAACAGTCAAAGGATAAGTATTAATAATTTCCATGTATAGTTTTACTATAACCTAATCTAGAAACCTTGTCCAAGCAGTTATCACTCAATCTTTACCCTTTTGATTTTGTTATTATAGCCATTTATAAGGTTGCGAACTTGGATGATTGATCATAGTATGGTTTGGCATGTTATCATAGGTTTTGTTTGAATATTAATTAATGGGTATGTGCGATCGGTTTATTGGAAATTAGATATGACCTAGAATATCAAAAGCTTAATGATTTAGGAAAATGCGTCTTATCCTAGGTTTATCATTTGACATCTGAATTATATTTGCTCATGTTATTAATGTTTAGGGTTGATTGTTATAATATGCTACATGCTATGAGGATTTGATTTTGGGTTTCATGGTTATGACACGTTCTACCCAAATCTTGTATCCTAACCTTTGAGTCTTACATAATCCAAGCACGAATATTAATCTCGACCTTATATAATATGATCTGTATTGTCACCTATATTATCGCATGCGAAGGGTCGAAGTTGACATGATGGTTATGCTACGTGCCCCATGTAATTTATTTGCCACCTTCGAAGGTAATGCTGTTATATCTTAAGGTCTGAGCATCAATGTTCAAAGGTTTTAATCCTTACTATTGTTTCGACTCATGCCATCACCTCCGAAGTTGATCCACCTGCTGTAAGGTTGATCTTCTATCATTGCACTTGTACTCGAATCTGCCCATCACATTCAATGGTTAGTACGTAACCAACGTCGTGGATTCATGATCGGTTAACACCTGTAGTCTATGAAATGAGTGGTCTTACGTCAATAGCTCGAGGTAAATAATGGCAATATCAGTTCGATTTGGAGTTGTTTGCCATCATTTCTCATTGTAAATGCCTTGTTGTGTTATCATTCCCTTCATGCTGAATTTTCAGGATTTTCGGCTGAGTTCACTCATGGTGCAGTCGTTTTATGAATGTATAGGGTTGCATTGCTTAGGGTTTTTGCTGGGTTTGCACCTTGAGTGTTCACTCTCTATTTCTCTGTCGTGTTGTCAGCTCGAGTACCTTGTCTGGGTGATTTTTCATGCCTATGAATAGTCAGTCATGGCGCCGGTGGTGAGAGTCGAGCCTTGTGAGATGAAATTGCTAGATTCGAACCCTGAGTTGTTAGCAAAGGTTGATGCTGTCGGACAGCTGCCGTTTGTCAGTAGATTCTCGGATTCGAACCTTGAAGTCACGAGGGTGTTCACTGTGTCCTTGGTCGATTTTCAGGCTGTAGTAGGTGACCTCCGTCTCCAAGTGGACAAGCGATCATTTGCGCTTGCCACCAGTCTGTCACTAATAGGTGAGAGGTGGTTTAAATATAAGCGAATGGACATTACTGAGTGGCAGCAATTACTGAAAAACCCCTATCAAGAGGTATCATTTTGAACTGGAGTAGCACGCAAATACTTTAAAAAGGAATGGCGCCCGGTCTTGGACTTGATACACAGGTACGTGACCTGTGAAGGTCGCTTGTCTTCATCCTATGTTTACCATATGTGCTTGATGTCTTTTTTTATTGGTTTCCCACTGAATCTACCTTACTATCTGGTGCAAAGTCTATTTAAAATGTCCTCTGCAATTAAAAAGGGCCCGAAGCATGTTATTCATAGCTTGTTCCATCATGGCTTGGTCCGAATGTTAATTGAGAGGGAACTGTCGAAGTTAAATCGGTCATGGGATGAATTTGTTGAGTCTAATGGTTTCTTGTCCTTCTGCCACTGTCAGTTTGACAACCCCAGGGAATGTATCAGGCATCAAGAGCCTAGTCATGCTTCATTTTCATTGGCACCAGAACCTAATCAAGTTTCGGTCTCGCCTTTACGCCAGCCTTCGTCAAGCAAACTCACGTCAAACCCTACTGGTCGTATGAGCCTCAGTGCCTATAACGAGTCGATTCCTCCTCCTGTGGGTAGCCCCGGTTCCTCTGTGTCTGCAAAGCGTATGAAGAAGTCTTCGGGTTTGTCTCAAGTAACACCGAAAAGAAACACTGATACCTGCAAACGAACCGGTAAAATGCCGAAAACTAAGTTGATGGGTAGGTTTACTAGAAGCATGGCCAAAGGTAAATTTGTTAAACCACCTGTGAATGATGGTATTCATGTCAAGACTGTTGTAATAGACGATGAAGAAGATCACCCGGTTTTTCTTGTTGATAACTATAATGTTGGTCCTGAATCTATCTCGAATCCTGTCGAGGATAGTCCTCCCGCGTTTGATAAGGATGTTCAGCCTGATCCTGTTGTTGATCTCCCAGTTAAGGGGCAGGCTATAGATACAAACATATCAGGTGCTTATCAGGTTGAGGATATGATGCATCCCCTGTTTCTTAACTACTTGTTGGATAAGAGTCGCAGCATGGAAGGAAGGGTGACTGAGATGTCGGCTCATCGTGATGTTGTGGAGGCCGAGAATGTGAAGTTGAAAGGGCAGTTAGATGTAGACAATAAGTCTTTGTTGTGCGTTAAAAGGCATAAGAATAGGCTGATTAGAAGGGTCCTTAAGTTACAGAATGAAAATGTTTAGAATGAAGAGAAGGTATGGGAGCTCAATGCTCAAATTACGCTAATGCAATTTAAGGGACAGTCGCATAATCCATCGAGTGGCGTAAACATTCGGGTGTTTAACGCACCTGTGAATTTATAATGGGTTGAAATGCATTCGTTTTGGGTTACAGGTTTTGAAGTTTTGATAGATTGATAATCAAGTTTTTACTTACAGGTATTTTGTTTGTGTTAATTTATTTATTATTTAGTTGATTTGATTTTCTGTTTGATTGCGTTTTAATTATATTTCTTTTGTACGCAGTGTCGCAGGTAATCTAATGGATCTTCTTTCCCAGATTTCTATAACCGCCTATTGCCTGGACGATCCCTATATAATTGGGAATAAATCGATTTTACAGGAGATACTTTCCAAGTGTTGTTACATGATCTATGTTATGATGTTTTGATTCGCTGTTAAGAATCGAATCTTTCCTATTTCTTGGCATTTCCGTGTATGCTAAAAATGACATGTTTCACTTCTCATTTTAAGGGAAATCAATTAAAGGTTTCGATTCTGCTATCTCTAGTTTTTAGAACTGTTTATTTTGGAGATTTAATGTATTTAAAGGGGAGATAGCATCTGGGATATGGGGTCGATAGTTCAGGAAAAAAAAGAAGATAAGACTATTGTTTGATCGTTCTGTAACTGGAGGCAGTTTCCTGTCAGCAGATACAGTGTTGTTAAACTAGTGATATTTATATATATTTACAGTATTTTTACTTTTCATATGTGTTATTGTATCACTTGGTCTTGTTATTTTTCCCATATTTTTAAATGTTTGTCATAATCTCTTTGGTGGCTTATGCAAATATATCTTGTGTAATTATCGGCTTATTCTGATTTCGACTTTGTTGATGGATGTCATATTGTGCAATTGGTGATTGACATCATAACCCATGTGATATATGTGCCTGTTGTATGATCTTGTTGTTTTCTGAATTTCTTTTGAATGCTCTCAAGATTATTCATGTAATAGTCCCATTAGCAGATTCGGTTTCAGGATTATATTTGCCATGCTCCTGATCAGGATAAGACTTAGGTTAGGATAATATAATTTCTTTTTCTGTTAATTATATTGTTAAAAAATCTATTTGAATCTAATGTTTATATTCATGTCACATTTAGATTATTCTTTTTCATTTCTGATTAATGTACAGGTGTATATAATGTATCTTTGTTATTGATCAAGTATGTTAATAGTTATTTAACTTCTGTCTTTGTAATATAAACTGATTTAACTTAGTTGATTAATACTGTAATTAATAACATTAATTAACTTGTACAGAGATAGGTATATATCTGATTAACAATTAGTAGCGTTAGCTTTATCTTTTAGATTTTTCTTTAATTAGACTTTCAGGCTAACAGAGCCTTTAAACCTGTCGGGAACAACCATCCCAAACATCTTGGAGCCTTCTTCAAGGATCCTGGTCTGGGTTGTCTTCCCCCGTTGCGTGCATAGTCACATATGCCCGTCAACATAACCGCAATTTCTTTCCAATTTATGTGCTGATTTTGTTTTCTGGCTTCAAGGATTCGGTTGAATCAAGTAAGGGTGTAAACTAGGAAAGTTAGATTACGTGCTCTTATTTATGCATATTATGTATGCTCAAGAATTTCAGTTATATGCTTAAATAAGATTATTTTTGCATGATCTTTCATTTTTGTTGCTTTATACATCTATATCCAGATCTCACGAGGTGTTGTGCAGGCTTGTGTTATTTAGCTGCATGTTCCCGATTGGACGAAGGTGTGGATCAATATTGATGCCATTCCTTATCCAATAAGGTCAAGACTCTTTCCCTTAGTGCTCCACAAAAGGGCCTCCTTTTAGCTTGTTCCATTCAAGCAATGAGCCAACCTTCTCTCCTCTTCTTCTCTTTTCTTTAAAAAAATCAATTTTCTTACCTGGTTACTGTGTTCGAAAGCTTTGTTATCATTTGGATCTGTTATATCAAAGTAAAATTTAAATAGATATTCTATTTCAAAGCTCATAGTCTAGATCTCAATTATGAAAAGTATCATTAAGCATTCTAGATCTAGCATAACGAAATCGTCCGTTTTGCATGGCAAGTTAAAAAAAAACAGGAGGTTGCATGCTCTAGATTTCTTTTTATGTTTTAAAAAGATTAAATCCAGAAATAATTGCATATTTCATTGGCTGCACAAACAACAAGCCAGGATCCCAAGGAAATCTTGCTTTCCTTGGCTCCTTTCTCACCTGTTTAGCTAGTTTTAACTTAATCTTTTTTGAGTTAAGGTAGGTTGATCCAACGGTACCCTTAATGTGATTTTGGTCATATTTTATTCTAACATGCTTGATTGTTTTTAGCATGTGTAACAGAAAATAAAAGAATATTCTATCCGAAAGTGGCCTCGGGAGCGTTCAAATCCCCCCAGGGGTCTCCCATTTCACTAAAATTTAAAAAAATTTGGAGAGTTGTAAGATATTGGTTTCATCCTGTATAAGGACCAAGAGGTTTCTGATATTTCAGTTTTCTGATATTGTAACCAATAATAATAAAAGAAAATCTTTTTTGAGTAGGCTCTTTCGAGCCCGCTCCCCATCCCCCCAAGGGGGATCTGCGTCCGTTTCATCTTTTTGCTTTTTTCCCTTTTTCTGCTCTAGTTTAGTAATAACATACAGGATTGTATATTTTGATATAATTTTTCATTATTCCATATTTTAATTTCAAAATTAATCATACTACTGACCCCACGACTTCCCGATTGACCCGCCAGGGGAAAGAGATGCATGGTAGGACTAATTAGAAAACCGGCGTTGTGTATCTTTGATTTCTTTTTCATAAATTGTTTCATTAGCCATAATAAAATTAAACCCTCCTTGATTCACCGATTTAGATCCACTTGGATCGAAAGAGGTTCCTGGAGGGTTTTCTTTTTAACAAGAACACCTATCTTAAAATTTACTAAAAATAACGAAGACTCCATTGTGTATGCTCTGTACTTGGCTGTGGTTCGTTTGATCAGTCAAGATGCATCAAAAGCACTTGAGTGACTAGAATAATTAGGATTTACTCTCCCCAAATTGAAAAACCATCAGGAAAAAATCCAACTCCTCGATCAAACCATTACGGTGGCAAAATACCCAAAGGAAGCGAGAACTCCTGAAAAGCGACCTCGGGGCATCGATCTCTATTACACCTCCAGGTGCATTATGAACAATAGCCTTAGAGACTCCATTCATCCCACATATTCCTTGCGGTAGCGGTCACGGTTTAGTTTTGGACATACTTCAAGTACCCCTGGGTATATCTGGAGTCCCCTCGCCTAAGTTAAATTACTCATCTTCTTATATTAATTTAAAATTAATCAAGATACAATTGCACAACATTCATTCCAGCACTTGCAAGCACTCTTAATTGTTTTTCGACTCCATTTTCAAGGCACTGGTCAACTGTTTATTTCTTTCAATCTATATGTGATTGGGTGTCATTTTCGTGCTTGCTTGTGATTATCTTATCATGTTATTTGTTGTTTAAAATTTGTTAAATCGAAACTCCTAAAAAAATTACTCTTTAATACCATCATAATACTAAATAATTTTTCCTTAGTAACTTAATAGGGTCTACCCCCTTGGATTCATTAGGAGTTGAGCCTAAACGAAGGAGTCAAGAACAAGGTGACAGCCTTGACTCAAGACTTTCCCCCAAGGACACACCGAGTGGCTTGAATATTTTTGCCATGTAACCCAGGTGTGTGAAAGGCGGCAACAAGGTCGAATGTTGATCTGAATGGAGTGTCAAATGATGATCTGAATGAAATAGTAACATTATAGCAGCATGATTAAATATGTCAAGGTGTTAATTTCTTTTAGTTTTAATTATGGGAAAATAGTTTAATTAGCTAAACCATACCCATGACTAATAGGTCTCATTCCTATGCTCATAAAAACACTACGATTTAATTGGGACTCACCTCGACCTCATCCAACGAATCGTTTAACCCCATGTTGATATGATAACCTTTCCAGGATCTTTTTGACTATTATTACACCTACCCTCTCATCAAGCCATATGCAGAAATCGTTAGGTGTTCTTCCCTTCCATTAATTAAATTCATTATGATTTTTAAATGCATTCTATAAATCCCATAATGAATAATTCATTCAACCTGTCGAAAGTTTACTTTGGACATGGTTGAATAATCATAACCATGTGAAATAATCATTAGGGCACACGATTCAAAGTACTGAACCGTAGCATGACTTCTCAAGCATGCTGTTATGGAGAAAAATTCCTATGGCTTGGGGTACCACAACAGATAGAGTAATCGCAGAAATCAATCCTTTCCTATATGCAAGAGAAACCAAACATCTAACACTAAAGGATATCGAAACATACCTTATTCTGGATGGTTTATGTAGATCCCCGTTGTGCATTTCCACTCTCACTTGTATTGATAATTTGCTCTCTCAACATTTAGCAAATCAGCTGTAACAGATGCCCCCTAATGTGTGAGGACAAAGGGTGATACAATGGCCGAAATACATTATAAGTCCATCCCAGAAGTGGAGTGATGAAGAACCAGGTGGAAGAACTAGCCATCCAACAGTACAATACAATAATCAAACTCTGCACATAACTGCAAGTAGATATAGCAGTCCCAGATACATAAGAGTACAATGGCCATGAATAGGAATGATACAAAATATGACATGTGAGGTCATCACCACGTACAATATAGATAGATTAGAATCTCCATGATGAATATATACAAAGGATCATGATATCCATAAAGGATAAAGATATATAATGGATCAAGATCTCCATAACGGCTGGAAATATCTGGCATACACTAGAATCAAGTCACGAGAGCTGAAATCTCATGAACACTGTCATGATCAAGGAGGTAGCATATATGAAATGCCACCAATATGGAAGCTCTTCTACACAATCCGCTATGAGTACATGTCCTACTATGTGAATAGAGGTGTCAAGGTCGAACATAGTAGTCCATCCTCTGATTACTGGTCATTGATGTATACTGTTAACATATGCGAGATCACCCATCGATAATGAAAATTGGAATCAAGGTACTAGAGTGAAAACTAACAAGTGTGAATAAATGTGTTGAGGTCAAACACTTTAAAGGATCCATCGATCAAGGGACATTGATTTATTCCCAAAACTGTCGATGGCGAGAGAACCTGCCACTGATGATGGCAAGCCTCAAGGCACTCAAAAATGACTCTATATTCCTATCCCAGAATAAATGATCTGAAGTCAATGGGATGAAATCCACTGGAAGGAGGGAATTAATACATCCCTCATCATCCAACACGAGGTACTAAGCAAGGCTGTATAATGTGGAAGGACTTGATCATAAAGTGCATGAACCAGTATCAGTACCGGGAATGGCCGACATGCAAAGTCAAGAGAATTGAGGAATGGCCGACTCAGGTTTCAACTTCCTTCGAACAAGAGCATAAAAAAAAATGGTGACTGAATGTAGGCATCATAGACTCGATATACAAAACTGGGACATCTCTGTGACATAGGAGGCATCGACAGAGGCTCCATAGGGACTGGAAGCTTAACCAGTCGATGGAGATAAACTCAGAGAAATGAGCACAGCTCCTAAAGTCAAACTATTAACCCAACCAATGGATGTGATATACAATTCTCTGTTAGAAGGTTACATGACTCGACTGCTACCAAAGATAACATCAATGACAAACAAACTAGTTCCAAGTAGCGAAACATACATATGCTCAATGCAAGGACACATGTGTAGGATAACGACACTCGGCGGAATGTCCCCTCCCGGTAAAAATGGGGAATCAAGTTGAAAAGGATATATAAAATGGCTCTGTTATACTACTATGTGAGCAGTCACAGTACAAACCTAACTAGTAGCAACATTCCTACCCGAAGGACCATGTGAATGCAAGGGAGGAAGGGTTGTCAAAAATGCATTCAAAGGAGTAGGAATTGAGGATGAAGGGACATGTGAAGGGATATAAGTGGTATTCCCTATGGTCGCTCGTCTTGGTTCTAGTATCTGCATATGACAACTAACATTAGGTCTAGGACAGGAATCTGAGGTAGCTTCCACTGTGGGGATGGAAGGTGCAATGTGACTAGTGTTCCCAAATCCCTCCACATAGAAAGGAATAGGAGGTCCCCCAGGTGTAGTGCTAAGTTCAATTTCTGATTCGGCATGATATGCGAGATCATGTGTAGGGATATCAGGCATGCCATCACTAACATGACTAGTGCTTGTGTGTTCATAGTGAGTATTGTCGCCTGGAAACCAATACCAGAGACTTGTGAATGAGGGATCATAACTAGAATGTGAAGGTATATCTGGTGAAGGATCATATACAGGAGTAGGATCTTCCTCCCCAACCTCCTGAGGTGGAGAAGACATCTCAGGAATCTCATCCTCACGATCTCCCATCGTGTGTGAATCAATGTGAGAAGTAATCCACTCGGACTATCTATTTCTCTCTCCCAAAGGAGGAGGAGATGTGGAAGGCAGAAGCCCTGCTAAATGACAAGAACGGTGAAGTTCCGCACCTGAATCTACAATGACTCAAAAAATGAAAAAGACTCTTTCTAATTACGCAAACCCTAGACAAACTAGCGTGCATAGAGCATACACCTATACAATGTAAATCCAAATCACAAGCAAACAAGGGTAGGATATGTGAGCTCCCGAATGAAGCAGGTATGTCTCACCTAGGAGAGGATTGAGACTCCCATACACAATAAGCGGAGGTTTGTAGCCAATTATTGTGGCCCTCAGCTTCAATGCATATAGTGACTGTGCTTTCCAACCCCAACCTGGCCAGGACACCTGTAGAATAACCTCTGCAAAGTACCCCCTCAATAACCTAGGTAAGGCAACTAAGGTCACCTCAATATAATCAATGCTCAGGCAGACAGCCACAGGTGGGATTGACTGTATGGGCAGGGTAGGAAAGCCCGAAACTCCCAAAAGAGCCCCCAGATACGAATACAATCCCGAAAATATATCTGGTGCTACTCAGTTATGACTAGGGGTCATCCCAATCAATAACCGCTCACACTGCTTCATGCTTATATTCCTTGTAAGAGGAGGATCCTAAGAAACACTAATTATACCAAGGAATTTCACACTCTCACCTAGACAGACACATACATGTTTTGTTTAGTGGTCTTGGAGAATTTACTCACAATGAACTATTCCAATGCACTAAAACCTAATCTTGTTGGTGCACCCTATAAAATAAAAGAGTGTAATTCATTTTATTATGCAATGATTTTAATTGGCTTATTACTCAAAAGGGAAAATGATCATGCAACTAATGGTGTTATGACGCAACAAGAAGTAAAATGCACACCTAACAATCAATGCAAATGCATTGTGTCAAATGAAAAACGGGGTATGCTACTATGTGAAATGAAAAATTTTCCTTCAAATGAAAAATGCAATCATTCCTATATGAAAATGTGACTAATACTTCTCCAAGGAAACCTAGTGCAAGTACCATGCAAAATGCAATGATGCATAATGATGCAAAGAAGCAAATATTTTTGTAATTTTTTGAATTAAAATGAGATAATAAAGCAAAAGAATGACTCTACCACCCCCAGACTCTAAAGGCACTATCAAAAAAAACTCAAGCAAAGCACCAAGGTAAAAGAGACCTAATGCACTAATCCCAAAACAAAAAATAGAAAATGCAATGACAAGAACATTCTTAAAAAATTCAACCTAAAAACTGTCTTTGGTTAGAAACAGAGGTGTATCCAAACTCTAGAAGCAACCAAGGAGACTTAGCAATCATTAAAACTCACCCAGCAACACTTAATCTTCCCCTAAAAGGAAAAACTCAGGGCATGCGTGACTGTGTGCAGAAAACCCACGTATATACGCGGAAATCCCAGTAAAAACCGCGTGTACATGCGACTGTGAAGAAAAAAATCATGTACAAGAAGAAAAAGAGATAAAAAAAGAAGGTAAACAGACAAGCTGAGACAAAATTTACTCTTATTAGACACTACCAGGTAAACATGCCCCCAGACCTGAATCAGAAACAGAGAAATCAGAGCAATTCAAGAACATTGAATGCCGATAAAAACCCCCAAAAGAAATGACTAGGAACTCCCCAGTATTGTCACCAATTCTGTTATGGAGAAAACTTCCTATCGCTTGGGGTACCACAACAAACAGAGTAACCGCAGAAATCAATCCTTTCCTATATGCAAGAGAAACCAAACATCTAACACTAAAGGATCTCGAAACATACCTTATTCTGGACGGTTGTTGTAGATCCCCGTTGAGATTTTCCACTCTCGCTTGTATTGATAATTTGCTCTCTCAACATTTAGCAAACAAGACAAGCATTCTATATAGTTGTGTTATACCTACTCTAGAATATATAATCAATAACATATAAGCATTTAAAAGCATCCATGGATTCAATACTCATTTAAATACACATTATTGGACAGGAAAATATATTTCTATTAATATAAATCAGAGATTACAATAGTGACAACCTTTGTCGGCACGTCTGCAAATCGGAGAAAGTGTCCTCCACCTGGGCCTCCACCACTTCAATCCTCCATATCTCAATAGCAAGCTCACAAGCAAAGGCAAGCTTGGGAAGAACACAAAGTGCTCCAAGGGACAAAGGGATGCAGACTCAAGTATAAGCTCCGGAAACAATGGACTATAGTTTTCTTGCTCTTCAATTCCTCCCCTTTTTAATGTATCCAAAGGGTTCCTTATATAGTGCTTTAATGGGGTAATGGAAGGTCAAATCCAAGTGATCTCAAGGCATATGGAAGGCCAAGAGACAAGTGATTTGGATCCACATCAAGGAAAACTCCAAAAAAATTTGGCCTTTTGCACACATCCCGATGTACGCGGGTTTAAGGGTCAAATCCATGTATATACGTGAGAATAGGTTTAAAAGTTGCGTATAGAAAATAATGCTTTTTTTTAGTGATGATCTTGGAAACATCAAAGGTACAAAAATGGTCCATGGGGTCTAATGAGTTTGTAGAGGGATAGGAAATGCCATAAAGGTGTGATCCACCATGTGTGGTAAAATCAGCTGTAACACATGCAAAATCATGATCTCGTGATCATTCAAGATGCCTAAACGGATCGAGTTTTAAAATCGCGATCCTTACCCTCGTTTTTACTTACCTTCATCCTCGCGAATCCATCGAGCCATCCAAGTGCTATTCCTTTGTATCCTCTGAAACTCCCTGCACTTTTGCCTCTGTTTAAAAATTCCTAGCCGCCTCGATCCTGAGAGTTATCAGGACTTGTTCTAGATTCTAGAGTTCCAAGAATGATGGGAGATCTTCTTTCGAGTAGGATGGAACCCATTCTTTGACCTTATATAGGGATATGATGAGGAAATTTCACTGTTATTAGCAAAAGGGTTCGATGGTAAGATGGCCAGGGTTGGCTAACTCACCTTTCCAGTGACTGAAGAGTCCATTTCAGTAGCTACCAAGCTTCCGATGGAAGATGCTCATTAGCACAAACATATTTTCCTCCCTCGGCCATTCCATGATTTCACTCTCAAGCTAGATTATCAGCATGTTGTGGGTACAAAAGGGTTTCACAGAGAATGTGTCAAGCCAAAATACCTTAATTCTTTGGCCATTATCATTCGCCTCATAACTTGCGAAGGTAAGTTCACTTTGTTTAAAGCTTGCCATTTCCGATTATTGGCACATTTTTTCAACAGATGGTTTCTTAATTTTCTGTTCTATTTCCCTAAGAGCTTGGAAAAGATGTCGAACCAGGTCAGGAAAAATACGATCATCCCTATGGGTATTATGTACCACCATAGTCTTATCAAGCTCCTGGTCATTCATCGGTTGAAGGAGAGATGTCATACCTAGGAAAATTTTGTATTTAAGTTATTGAACCCTCATCTAAATTCTCGAAAGCATCCTCAGAACACTTGTGATTGTGAACCAAATCAGACCCTTCCCAACAAAAAGAAAATCACTAAAGTAGTTCATATTGATGAAGATACTTCAGGAGCAAGTCAGCATGGTCATCCACCCACCTCTATGGACCCTGTGACCACTGCACTTCCATCTTTTTTGCAAATTACTGCCAAGAACAGGAATGCAAACCGTGTTTAGACCATTATTCAGCCTACCCCTCAGTATGTTCATCC
Organism: Pseudotsuga menziesii; assembly: GCA_001517045.1. Classification (NCBI taxonomy): domain Eukaryota; kingdom Viridiplantae; phylum Streptophyta; class Pinopsida; order Pinales; family Pinaceae; genus Pseudotsuga; species Pseudotsuga menziesii. Next base: position 692,392 of record LPNX010723671.1, read on the forward strand.
AGATAGTGCGGTCTCCCAAATGGATGAACACGTTTCTGATTTGCCCTTATTTACATTGGCTAGCATCTCATCCGAGTTGCTTAAAGCCTCTACTCTTGAGCTAGCTTCTGCATCTGCTCAAGGTGTTATTTTTTCATCATATAAGATTGCATTATGATCTTAGGATCTTTTCATTGAGAGAATAACAAGCACAGCAATAAAACATAAGCACATCACAAGAGACAAGAGACACAAAGAGTTTTTCCTCGGGGAAACCATAAAGGAGAAAACCCCGCAACTTCCTCAAAGATAGAATCAGCACAAAATGGTAAAAGCCCAAAATAGTAATATGCGCTCCCGACAGTAGTATTCTTCTTCTTGTCTAGTCCCAGTGTATTTCCTTCCTCACTAATGTGCCACACTTGAGTGAGTGAGTGATGTGTGTTGCAAGAGATAAATAGAGAGGCTCTCACTCTCTATTTATATTATTTCGTTCACTTGAAGTGCACTCCAACATGTCGGCCTTACTAACAATTACTTACTAGAGCCGACATCTCTAGGAGTGTCTAAAAACCCTAGTGCCCCACCACTTGTGGGGACTTTGCCTCCTCTGACCAATAGGAGGGTAACACAATGGTGGGGACTATTGCCGTGACTTACAATGACTCACCTAGGGTCGACTTCACTAGGATAGTCTAATAACCCAAGGGCCCCACAACTATGGGGACTTTAACCCTTGACCAATAAGAGGGTTACCCATAATGACTTGACATGACTTTCTCATTATAGAAACTTCCCAATCGGAACATCGAGACATGACAACATGACTCAAATACATAATAGAAACATCCTAGAATAAACATCAGGTTACAATATATAAGATACATAGAAGAATACATTCCAAAGTTACAAATACATCAACACTCCCTCTTAACTAGGAAGGTATTCTTTCGACACAATTTTCAGCACTGGTCTTCTTCTCTGGATCATCTTTGTCTTCAGATCATCTTTGTCTTCAAGTCATCTTCATCTTCAAGTCTTCTTCATTATCGGATCTGGATCCTCTCTCGATCTGGATCATCATCGAACATCATTACTGGATCTGGATCATCACTCGATCTGGATCATCATCACTGGACTGGATCTGAATCATCACTCGATCTGGATCCGGATCTGGATCATCTCTCGATCTGGATCATTATTGCTGGATCTGGATCATCACTCAATCTGGATCTCTCAGAGTCATCATAACTAGATCTGGATCTCACCTGGTCATCATCATGTGTGTACTATCTCGTGATAGGAAGTTCTACAAAGCCAGCCCTTTTTCATGCTAGTTGTAGGCCTAGCCCACAGGTAGGTCTTCGCCCAGCACTTACATCTGACCTTCTCGTCAGAAAGGCATGCCCAGCACTCACATCTGATCATGTAGTAAACTACAATCACATCAGAAAGGCCCAGCACTCACATTCACTAGCATCGTAGGCACATCAACTACCATCTGTGAAATGGCTCTGCACTTATATCTGACCTACTCGTCAGAAAGGCACAGTACTCACATCCATCCAGGCTGGAACCACATCCGCCACAATGATGAAAGAACCCTGTTCTTTTCACCCAGGCTGGAACCACATCTGCCACAATGATGGAAGACTTTCAACCAGGCTGGAACCACATCCGCTACAATGATGGAATATTTTTGCACTCACATCTGACCTGGTAGGAACTGAATCCTACACCCTCGTCAGAATGGCCCCCAGACCCTGACTGAGCTGCTTGGTAACAGACCAGGTGCCTTCACTCTCCCGGAGAGTGGCAATTTCCCTTACATCTGTCCTACTCGACAGAATGGCCAACACTCACATCTGACATGGGAGGAACCTAATCCTTTAGCCATGACAGAATGGTTCAGCCCTTACATCTGACCATGGAAGGAACCAATTCTCTCACCATGTCAGAATGGCTCTCTCAGTCCCGGACTGAGTGTTCCTGGCAACTGACCAGGTGCCTCCATTCCCAGAATGGCAGTCAACACTCATATCTGACATGGAAGGAACCAAATCCTCTCACCATGACAGAATGTCTTAGACCTTACATCTGACCATGGAAAGAACCAATCCTCTCACCATGTCAGAATGGCTATGGGTCTCATCACTTTCTCTTGGAGGGAACCTCGATCTGGAGAACACCAAGTCTCTCTCTGAAGTACTCGAACTTCATCCTAGCCAATGGCTTCATCAATACATTAGCTATATGTTCCTCCGTCGCAACATACTGGAGCTTCACTGCTCCTCTCTGCACCATATCCCTGATATAGTGATACTTGATCTCGATATGCTTTGACTTGTCATGGAATACTGGATTC
>LPNX010723671.1:694797-718773 GCA_001517045.1 Pseudotsuga menziesii
TCACGCAACTGTGGTTGTCACAATGTATACAAGTAGCATCCAACTGAAGATCAAATATATCAGACAGTAGCTTCTGTAGCCATACTGCCTCACAACTAGCTGAACAAGCTACGACATACTCTGCTTCAGCTATACTCAGTGCCACACAGGATTGCTTCCTGCTAAACCAAGAGATCACACCTGATCCTATACTGAATCAACATCCTGAAGTACTCTTCCTGTCGATGGCACTGCCTGCCCAATCTAAATCAACATAACCCTCTAGGTTAATCTTTTGATTCACATCGTACTTGAGCCCATAATCAACTGTACCCTTCAGGTACCTCAGAATATGCTTTGCAGCAGTCAAGTGAACACTTCTCGGATCTTTCAGGTACTGGCTCAAGGTGTTCACAGCAAAGCAAATGTCCGGTCTCGTGTTTGTCAGGTACATCAATGACCCAATCATCTGACAATACATCGTAGCATCAACCGACTCTGATGAAGCATCACTCAGTAGCTTCAGGTTCGATGCCATAGGTGTGGCCATAGCCTTGCAGTCCATCATCCCAAACCTCTTCAGGATCTCTACTGCATACTTCCCTTGTCCAAGGAAGATTCCATCTGTACTCTGCCACACTTCCATTCCTAGAAAGTAATGCATCATTCCCAAGTCCTTCATCTCGTACTCAGCAGCAAGCTTTCTCTTCGTATCAACAATCAACCCATCTGTACCTGTCACAAATAGATCATCTACATACATTAGGAGCATCACTGGGTTGCCATATTCAACCTTGTAGTAAAGGTTGGAATCTGCTTTACTCTTGGTAAAGCCTAGAGTGATCTGTAATCTGCCCATCATGTCGTACCATGTCAAACCTCAAGATATTTTGTAGTCACTCCCTCTGAATCGAAGTGTCATACTCCCTCTGTCTTCTGTACTCTATGCACTGAGCATTCTGTACCGGAGTGACAAGTAGTGTCCATCTAGGATCATTGGATACCAAGATCCTCTATTTTGAACTTTTTCAAAAGTTCTTCTCACATCCATCTGTGAGCTTGTCATCCTTTATCAACCTTGTAGCAAAGGTTACGATATTCGTCAAGCTCATCATGTATGTGCTATCCCATGGGTGTCTTCTGAACTCATACAAGGCCTTCTTTCATTTGCACACATGATTATGCATGTCATGTGACTTTACTTCTAATAGCTGTAAATGTTTCTTTGTAGTCTATGCCTTTTCATGAGAAGCCTCATGCTACAAATATTTCTTTGTATCCCACAATGTTTCCATCTACTGCATGATGGAGCTACGAACTTCTCTTCATGTATTGATACTACATCCTAGACATCATTCTTCTTGAACTGGTCTTCCATTTATTCTTGGTTACTTCTTCATGGCTGGAAGGTTTTGCATCAATGATGTCACTACACTCGTCATATTATTCTTTGTCTTTGAACTGTCGTCCCTTGTTCTTTAGAACAAGTCTTCATTCTTCTTTGCTTGTAGGTGACTATATATGCGATATTTCCTACAAGTCAAATGCAGTTGTATGGTTAGAACATTTCATAAGGAATATTCATACTGGCAAATATTTATGCATAAATATATGATCATGCAACTACTTTAGCCAATACAACATTCATCCATATTTCACTAAAACTTTCTAGATGCCTTCCATCTCTACCAGGACAATATTGAGATTGTGCACTAATCCAATATGTCAACAAAGAGGTTTCATTCTAGATAAGTAGAAATGGAGAGTTGTATAGCACCATGATCTACTTACCCATCACATTCATATTAGTAGTATACTATCATTAATGCAAACATCCTATCGTGCATAATACATCAACTGAATATAAACAAATGCATAACAAAATAATATCATGAAATGACAATTGAATACTTATCTTTATTTGTTTCATTGGTATACTCCTTCTTGAGTCTTCGGCTTCATCGTCTTCTTCATTCATAATAGCATCATTTCTTATCCAAATGCTAAGGTGGATAAGACATTATTCAAGAGTTAAGATCTTCATATTCCTCATTGCTTGAGGTATCTTCTTTGGAAGGTGAGAGCTTGATGTTCATTTCCTTCCATCTTCTCTTCTCTTCTTATGAATCGAGCTTCTTCTTCTTCTCGGAGTCTGCTGAAAGTAATCACTTCCTTCTGGCACACATTCCTCACATGAATGAATCACATGATCCTGGGAGTCCATTCAAGGTGGCCATCACCACTTCTGCATTCTTCACTTCTTATTTTACCGCTTCAAGTTGTTCTTGATTTGAGAGATTCTTATGACCGCATGGTCTCTGCATTCTGGATCTTCACATTCTTCAACTGGTTTCTTAAGGTCATATTCTGATTTCTATTATTCCCTTCAAATAGCTTGGTCAAGGAGTCAAACCTCATTAGTGTCTTTAGGGAAGACACTTGTATTACAAGTTGATTCATGACTGAATCATCAATGATCTTCTGGGCTTTGACCAAGTTCTTCTTGTGAAAGGCTTCTAGCCTCATCTCCCTTTGAAACTGGAACCTCTCTATTCATGTAGATGTCCAATCCATTTTCTTCAGAGATATCGAATACTTCTATGCTTGGAAGTTGTCAACTTCACCAAGCTTATCATCAAGCTGATGTGATAGATCACTTTGAAATGAGAACTTCAAATGAAAATAGCAGAGGATTAGATCTTACCGATTTGAGGTGTCCGTCTTGGTTCCAGAGCTGGCTGATCTAGGCTTTGTCACAGAAACCCTAATTTTCAAAACTTGAGATATTTTAGATATTATTGGATAAACAGATAGATCTCTTCAAATGGAGCTGTCCAATGTACTCCTTTTCTGAAAACAGTGGAGGGAAGCTCCCGGAACAAGAAGCCCTAATTTTCCAATTTCTCGTGCAGAAATTCCTATTACTGTTTCTATGATATATCCGAAATTTTGGCTCCTCTATGTCTACAATTTAGACTGTGGTAACCTCACATGTCCCTGATATAACACCATAGGTTTCATTATAATTTCTTTCACCATTTTGGATTTATGATCCTTTTCCCAAGGTGATCTGTTACAGGACTGTTCAGAATAGATAAGTTGTATGGCATGCCACGTGTCACTGGTTGATCTTCTGAGTCTGATATTCTGACCACTGCAAGTACATTCTGTACACTTTCTATAACATCTTCAAGAATTCCATTTGGACCTCTGTAGCCCAAGATATTTCAATTCGCCCCAGGTGTCCTGTTTAGGGATGAATTCTGGAAGAGGCTGGAACCATAATTTGGAGGGATCATATCTCCCAGAATATAGTGAATATGAGGCTGATGTTAGGTCACAGTGTTCAACAGGATTTTATCTTCAGCCCCTGCAATTTTCATCTTCTGAGACTTTTCCAACCTCGGAATATAGCGACTGTACCAAAACTTATCAGTTTTAGTATTTAGGGTTTTTCCTAGCTCGAGGTCAAACTAGGGTTTGACTTTCCCGAAGTTTCACCCAACCAAATTTCTTGATCCAGGTCTCTAAATTTCTGTTTTGATGAGGATAAAAATCCTATGCTGGTCTCGCTCAAAAATTCATCTTCTGTAGAAAGCCCTAATTTTCGCATCGAAAACTGAAAATGCTTGGAATCGAATTCCGCTTCGACAGAAAAATGCACCCTTCAATGGAGAGTCATCCTAGCATACTTTTTCTGATATATTGTGGAGAGAGACCCAAAAATTAAGAATCCCTATCTTCTGCAGCTGCACAATGTCTTCTTCTCAGGTTAGCTCTGATCCCATGTTAGTTTTTCATCATATAAGCTTGCATTATGATCTTAGGATCTTTTCACTGAGAGAATAACAAGCACAGCAATAAAACATAAGCACATCACAAGAGACAAGAGACACAAAGAGTTTTTCCTCGGAGAAACCATAAAGGATAAAACCCTGCAACTTCCTCAAAGATAGAATCAGCACAAAATGGTAAAATCCCAAAACAGTAAGATGCACTCCCAACAACAGCAGTCTTCTTCTTGTCTAGTCCCAGTGTATTTCCTTCCTCACTAATGCGCGACACTTGAGTGAATGAGTGATGTGTGTTGCAAGAGATAAATAGAGAGGCTCTCACTCTCTATTTATATTCTTCCGTTCACTTGAAGTGCACTCCAACATGTCGGCCTTACTTAACAATTACTTACTAGAGCCGACATCTCTAGGAGTGTCTAAAAACCCTAGTGCCCCACCACTTGTGGGGACTTTGCCTCCTCTGACCAATAGGAGGGTAACACAATGGTGGGGACTATTGCCCTGACTTACGATGACTCACCTAGGGTTGACTTCACTAGGATAGTCTAATAACCCAAGGGCCCCACAACTATGGGGACTTTAACCCTTGACCAATAAGAGGGTTACCCATAATGACTTGACATGACTTTCTCATTATAGAAACTTCCCGATCGGAACATCAATACATGACAACATGACTCAAATACATAATAGAAACATCCCAGAATAAACATCAGGTTACAATATATAAGATACATAGAAGAATACATTCCGAAGTTACAAATACATCAACACAAGGCACAGGTCCTGAAGAACAAGTCCCTTCTATCGACCTTGAAGCACCATCCATAAATTCGAGTCCTCCTTGAGGTTTTGAGTGCCCTGTAGAGCCATTTACTCTGAATCAACAGACAATAAATCGACTGACTCAAGAGTTAGCACAATTGACAATCCAAAATAAAAAAATATGGCGAGATGATTGCTGATCTTCGTTAGGAAAACAAGGATCTACGTCTTCAAGTCAAGGCTATTGAAGATCTCATTAAGGCCATAACCTCTTCACATGACTCTCATCAAGAGAGGGACAACATTCTGAAGGTACAAGCCAGGAATTTGAAATCAAAATTTATTGTTCCCTCTGCTAAGTCGAATGCAGCTGTTACTGTAGCTCAACCTTCTTCCTAACTTCCTTTTTGTTTTTCCTAGTGGGACCTAGCATCTCTCCGGTTTGGGGGAGTGTTGATGCCCAATTTTTTCATCATTTTTTGTTGATAAATTTATCTATTGGCATTACTTTTGTTACTTTTTTGGCATACTTCTTGCCATTCAGACCATCAAATAAACCCATGTATGAATGTATTTGAATATCACACAAGTCTTGGTTCATTTTCATTATTTTATGGTTTTATTAACAATCATGTGACATTTTTATATATGCTTGGTATATAGAATTTGTTTTGAAGGATATGGTTTTCAAACGGACCTCCACTCAGACGTGCATTCACGCCGAGGATTCCCAGTTGCATTCAAATCATTATACAACCCTTCGTTCATACACGCAGCTTTGTTGGTTGGAATATTCGGGGGCGTTAAAAGCAAAAAATGTCTAATGGTTATGTTGGCCACGCATCCCCAATGGTGTGAGAGCCCTCGTTCTAGAATATTTGGGCTCCTACTCACTCATCTAGACACCACACTCTCTGCCCACGTCAAAGGAGATCAATGCACCAACTGCTCGCACGAGGAGAACTAACGTCCAAGGAATTAGGAAGACGACATGTGCGCTCTCGTAAATTTTTATGTAGTCATTTCCTCAGCATTTAATACTTCCTATTATTAGATTGGTTGACCACTGAAAGGGTCGACCTGTTCCTCTATTGTAAACCTTAAAAAGACATCTCCAGACGAAAGCTAGAGTTAGTCGTCAGCATAGAAACTATGCAAAACTCTGTTCCAAGTTTATAAAAATTCTATTTCAGTTGTGGATGTATGTTTTCATCTTCTATGAGTGATTTATTGACTTATACGCAACCCCTAATTGCTGAGAAGGGTCCCTCAACAACCAGAGGTCTTCCATGTGTAAATTTTCATTATTTCCTTCTGCATATAAGTAGTTTCTGTTTTAAATATTTGTATGTAATTTGATTTTCCTGTAGTTGATGTTGTTTTGTCTCCTGAATGTATATTTTATGTTATTAATATAATCTATGTTTTTTTGTTAATATATTTTATATTTGAAGAATTTAAGGTGACCGGTTGTGCATAGTTTCATTTCATCCTTTCTTTCAATTTGTTCTCTAGTTTTATATTTGCAATTATCTAGAGCTTAATTAGTTTAATGTTTCAGGCTTAGCTCATAGTTAGGTTCAACTCTGTTAATTATTCTGTAGCTATAAATTAACTTCACTTATATTTTAGCTTGTTTTATTATGCAATAGGAAATGATTCCTCTCCTTAGATGTAGATTAGCATAGTTCCTCTTCTATTATTTCAATTGCTAAATAGATTAGTTACTCTATTTTCTGCACTATACCTTCATATGCATAAACCAGCTAGTGTTAGGATCATTTAGGTTGCTTATTTCGTAATTTACATTGTTTTTCACCATCCAGACTGTCATTTAGATTATCGTTCTATACTGTCATCCGGACTGTCATTCAGAATTTAATATTTTCTGCTCTATTTTTATGCTTGTTTAAAGTTTAGTCTTTCAAGTTTTTGAATTGTATTATTTTTTGTACTTAACCAGTAGTGATATATATAATTAGGACCTTACTTCGAACCACATAAAGTATCCATTAAGCTCCATAATGATTCTTATCTTTCATTCCTTTTTGCCTTAGTTCTCTTTTTGAATTGTGTTTCTTTTATCTCTAGTTTATTAGTCGATTATTGCTTTAGAACTTGTCAATTTCATTCCTAGTTTAATTTACTTCATTCTTATGTAGATTGATTTTATATTAAATTTGTTAATTTCATTCTCTAAAAAGTATAGTATTTCTTTATGGTTTGATCATCATTTGTAGTACAAGCATAAAATATGTTCTCCTTATTCTGTAGTTAATGATGATGTTCATAGGATAAGATTTGACTCAGAAATAAAATATATTTATTAAGTTTTCTACTTGCTTCTAGATTACGTTTCCCAAGTCATTTTCCATATGCTTCGATTTCCATAAAACTTATATTGATCAGTCTATTTCATACGATAACATAATTGTTGCATGTTTCCGATGTCATAATATTTATTAGACATACATGTTCTTGGTTCCTTGTTAATAGATTAGTTGTTAATTAGCATTCTATTTCAAATACTTAAAGTATCATTTGCTTATGAATCAAGAGTAGATTACAATGTTTACAATCACTTGTAATTGGACACTTTTCAGTCTGCATCTCTTTGTAGAAGTTAAAGTAGATTTATTTCCATTCAGTTTCCTCAATACCTTTGAAAGTCACTTTGATGCACCTTCTCCAGTTCCTGTTACATTTGATTCATATCCTTAGAATCCTCAAGGGGAATGGAGCTAGATAATTCAGCTTAGTTTTGAGTGTTTGTTAAATGCATGTGTTATCCCTAAAGTTGAACCTAGACTACTGGGGTTCAAGCTCAGATAAATCTTAAAGATATTTCAATATTATGAAATCAAATTAAAACAGAGCTAGTATGTAATCAAAGGTACCGGGAAATCAAATAACCATCACATAACTGCATGACATAAAATAAGATACAAAATTCAATAACATAAGGGATTACGAGCATGAATTTACAAAATGAACTTGGTTCTGTAATTAGGTATTGAATGGTTACTGCACTTTATCATAAGAATCTTGCAATGGATTTTAAGATGACCATACACAGGATAAAATCATAATAAAAATACAATTCATAAAGGAAAACAAAACAAGCTCATGATCATAATCATATCAAAGTAATTTCTGTATTAAATATGCAAAGAGTATTTATGTCTTACAGTTCATATTCAAAATTGGATTCCCATATATGATTCCAACCCCTTCTTATGTCTTGGTTCTCCAATATATACAACTAATTTCAAAAATTAAAAAGGTTTCTAGATCCTTAAATTCTGGATCTCGAATAACCAAAAATAGTAAATCTGTTTAAAGTAGGACTTCATTTAAAATTTACACAAATACTTAGACTACCATGTGGACAAAAAACACAACAACCTTATCTACTATCTGTCAATTCTACTGACTCGATACTAATCAAGATCTCCTATCAAAGACTCTTAGAAACTTTAGCTAATAAGGTCATATCATGAAGGACCTGTGATCTCTTTTGTAACCTGGTGTATTCAACATCCTGGTTCAGCTCCTTTCTCTACAACTTTCTATTTTGATCCAAGACTTTCTCATATTGCTCCTATAAAGCCCTTTTCTTATTCAATATGTATTTGGAAATATAAACCAACTTCTGAAAATCAACCTCCTTCTCTTCTAAATCCTCTTGCAATCTCTTATTTGAAAGCATTAAATTTTCATTTAGCTCATGCAAGTACTCATTTTGTTTTTTATAAGATATCATGAATTTCCTTATCTGTGTCAATTCTGGAATTAGATTTGATTCATCCTTATCCACCATGCTATCTTCTTTCTGTACAAATGCTAGACCTGTATCTATTTCCTCTTTATCATAATTTTCCTTTCATGTGCAAAATATTTCTGGAATATGTTCAGCCCTTCCTTGTAATTCCACAAATGTTTCACCTTCAGAAACATGCTCTTCATTTATTGGCTGAACCTTATCATTGCTTATTGATTTCTCTATAACAACCAATTCACTGTCTTCTGTAAAATTTGGGCCAACTTCAATTTCAAGTTTTCTTCTTAGTCGAGTTCTAGGTCTTACACTCGAATCCACAGCCTTACCTTTAAAATATTTAACTGGCTTAACAGCACACACTTCTGATAATTCATTGTTCACATGTGACTCTTTCTCTGCTAACCCATCATTATTTGCATTTAGGTTTTTCTCTTGATCTATTTGATTATCATTATCTAGGGTTTCCCCTTGCTCTGTTTGATTATCTACATTTAAGGTTTCCTTCTCTGCATCAAACGCAGATTCAAAGAGAAATTCCTTCCACATTTTCCCCTTTTTCTTCAAACGAAAAACAATTAACAATTTGATTAGCCCCTGATGGAAAAGGGAATGCACTGTATGTTCTTGATGACTGTGAACCCTTGCAATCATTTTCTGGATGCTTTTCAATAGATAATAGGGCAATTTCATTTTCTTTTCTCCACTGAGATGCATCAGAAAGCATAAATGACACCTCAAGACTCTATCATAAAAGCCCTCACAAGTTACATAATTTTGAATCATCTCCAATGGTGTTTTCCACATAGGTTTCAGCTTCGTAACATGTATACCATTCTTCCAATCAAGTGTTTCAAACCATGGAAACAGAAAACTGCTATAATCAACCTCAAATGATTTTTGTTTGAACCACCTCTCTCCTTCAGACGATACACCAATAGCTTCTAATATAGTTTCTTCATTCACTATTATCTGCAAGTTCTCAAACCAAACAACTTCATCATTGTAAATTTTTATGAATGCCCTAGTTACATGTTCATTGTGACCCTGCAACCTTTGACAAAATGGAAACCAGCCAGCATCCTGCATCATCTTCGCTAATCTAGGGAATTCATGAACCCACTGTAAATTATCAGGTTCAATTCTGCACAAAAATCCTCCAGGTCTCTTTTTTTAGTCATCCTGCGTGAACCTAGAATACATTCCTGTGTTCAAAACAAAACCCTTAGTCCAAAACACATGGTTATAATGAATATGGGCTTCAATTCAGAAACCCTATGTGTATGGACACAGTACTGCACGAACCCTTGTCATTATGATGAAGTATGGAGTTTAATACACGTTTAATGAAACTATTGCCACCTGTGTACAAACCTTACCATGTACCTTCACTCCATCATTATAATAACCAAAAACTCATATCGTGAATCCCATCAAACTGGAAACTGGCAGCGCTACAATATATTATTTTTTTATATATGTTGCCAGTTTATAACCAAAGTTATATATGTATTTTACTTCATAATATCCTTTGCTTCAATACAAATCCATAACCTTTGACAGATAAATGATTCGAGCCCATATTGTGGTTTAAAAGCACACATAGCAAAAAATCATAAAAGAAAACTAGGGTAGAGAAAATTTCTGAATAAAAAGGTATGGTAAAATTAAAATTATGACCCTCAATTGAAAAAAAACTAAGATAAATAATATAAATCCCTAAGATAAATATGAAAAACAACTATAGAGATAACAACATATATAGCTTAACTATATTTTACTTTTGATCAAGTCGTGTTTCTTAGAATAGTATTGTTCATATATTTTCAATTATTGTTCATAGAGTAGAGTAGTATAGATTGATACTACTTTGATCTATTGATTTTGGTCAAGTCTAATTAACTTAGTAGTTGAATTTCTGAAGTTTGAATCGGTTTTTCATTTTGAAAGATCTTTCGATCTTTTCTTTATTAAAATATTTCTACGACATCCTAGGTACCCTTCTACCTTAGCATATATTTTGTGTCAACTCCAAGTTTACAAACCCTGGTCGATAATTAAATGTTTGGTGAATTCATTAAGACAATAAAACACCCAACAACTTTATAAAATATTATACAGAAGTAAAATCTATCTAACCTAATCTAATTCAGCAATATTTACTAGTTTATAGAATTCCTCCATATTCATAAAAAATTCAGATACAAATATGAAATAAATTCACAGATAATAAACAATAACATCATAGAACCTGAATAACTGTAGAATGGGGACAAACACCCAAAGAAGACCATTCCTCCCAACCGTCTCCTGAAAGAAACCAAGATCACTTGCTTTTAGGACCCCCGATCCTGTTCACTGAACCACTAAGACAAAGATGTTGTGTTATAGCCCACACAGAAATCTCTGCAACTTAGCAAACTCACTAGCATACTTAACTCTCAGTAATTTCACTTTAGCTATCCCCTCATCAAATTCTTCTTGTGTGCCTAACTTTTGAGTTTGCAGCAGTTCACAAGGCTCTAATCACTTGTAATAGAATGTAATGAGCCTCTTGCTCAATTCAATGTTATTTATAAGATTTCCTAGGTATTTGGGTCCTTTTTGTAATTAAATGAGCCACCTACTCAGTTCCTCTTCTAAGGGAACATGACCACAATTTTAGGGATTTTGCCTCCTGCAACAGCTAGAAAGTGAAATGTTATTGTTGCCACTTGTCATTTGGCCTTCTACAGCTGCTCATTCCTCCTAGTGGATCAATGAACACTCTTCAACAGTCTTCTTTGGATAGGTGTCCCTTATTTTAATTATTAAATAAATAAAATACTCAATTACAATCATCCTTCACCATCCTTGGTCATAAAAACTTTACAATAACTTTTAAGATAATGTTTTCCTCAAATAAATAAATATATTTATTTTTCAGTTCTAGGTGGGTTACAATAGATGCCTTTATCAACAGATTTTTAGATACACTTCATTATGTACCTTACATAAAAGATGAAAAGGTCAAGATACAACAACTTTTGGGATGTCTCCTTTCAAATTTTCAAGAGAGAACTGAGATTGACATGCCCAAAACTCTAGACACCACCTTGCACAAGGATAGACTATGTTATGAACATGGACAACTAAGACATGAAAATATGAACATAAATGAAGACAGATTTAGGCCCTTCTCAGATAAGCAAAAACCAGGTTTTAAGCCACCTCCATACAGAAAACAAAACAATATTTTCCCACCTAAAATAAATTTCAACAGACCTGGTGCATGACCAAATGTGCCCGCACCAAATTCCAACAGACCAGCACTAAACGGAGGAGCCAAGGTTTTCTCACTGCAAGTTAGCTGCTAGAAATGTCAAGGGCCCCATTATGCCAAATATTGGATAAACAAGACATATGGATCCCTACACAACTTAGAAGAAAAACCAACAGTAGAAGACATGGCTAGGACACCTAGGATCTATGCAGCACACGAAGGCCAACAAGTAGACCATTAGGCCACTATGGTCGAGATAGAAGGTAAAGTTTCAAATGCAACTATTTCAATTTTAATTGATCCTGGTGCTTTCTAAAGCTATGTTTCCCCCAATATTGTTGACACATGTAAACTAAACAAAGAGAAACATGAGAAATCGTGGCTGGTAGAAATAGCCGCTAGTACAAAATGGAAGGTTTCAAAACTAGTAAAAGAATGTGATATAGACATGAACGGTTTTCCAACTAAGGTAGAATTAAATATCTTACCCTTAGGATCGTATGCCATACTTATAGGCATGGACTGGTTGGAACAACTGTTATAGATGATTTTACCACACATGGTGAATTACATTTTTATGGCCTTCCCTATCCCTATGCAGACTCCTTAGACCCCATGGACCATTTTTGTTCCTTTGATGTTTCCAAGATCATCCCTAAAAACATGCAAAAATTTGCATACGCGACTTATAAACCCTTTATCGCATATATACGTGGGTTTGACCCCTAAAACCACGTACATCGAGATGTGTGCAAAAGGCCAAATTCTTTTGGAGTTTTCCTTGATGTAGATCCGACTCACTTGTCTCTTGGCCTTCCATATGCCTTGAGATCGCTCGGATTTGACCTTTCATTACCCCATTGAAGAGCTATATAAGGAGCCCTTTGGATACATTGAAGGTATGAGGAATTGAGAGCAAGAAAACTATATTCCATTGTTGTCGGAGCTTATACTTGAGTCTGCATCCCTTTGTCCCTTGGAGCACTTTTGTGTTCTTCCCAAGCTTGCCCTTTGCTTCTGAGCTTTCTATCGAGAGATGGAGGATTGAAGTGGTGGAGGCCCAAGTGGGGGACTCAGTTTCTATGATTCACAGACGTGCCGACAAAGGTTTTCTCTATTGTAATCTCTATTTTATATTAATAGAAATATCGTTTCCTATCCAATAATGTATATTTGAATGAATGGATGATTTCAAATGCTTATATGTTATTGATTATATATGCTAGAGTAGGTCTAACATGATTATATATAGCATGCTTGTCTTGTTTATTGAATGTTGAGGAAGCAATTTATCAACTCTAGCTTGAATTGAACATTTTCTTAATCAAATTTAATATTTTCTTATTATAAAAGATGTTTCCAAAATAAAATAAAATAAAAGCACTCTACTGAACTTTAATTCCAATTGAATGTAATGTTGTTTTACAAGTCTTATTGTTTAAATCCAATTGGATGTAATGTTATTGTAGAAGTCTTATGCTTTAAATTTACAAATCTTAGAGCATGAAATGAATGGTTTATTTAAAACACTTTTCAAAAATAAAAATTAAAAAAAAAAGAAATTTTATTTAATAATAAATTAAAAATGACATACATTATAGAAAAAAATACATAGTTACTATGCAAAATATATAAATACTAATTTATTTTTATTTATTATATAGGAAAACAATAAATTCTTTAAATGCAAACTTTTTTTAAAATTTTTTCTTTAAAGTATTGAGATTTATATTGGTTTCTCTTATTATGTTAATCTTATTATACCTGCCTCAGCAGGTATATTGTAATCGATTGCAAGTCAAACTCTTTTGACTTTGTATTAGTTGCTCTCTATCAAAAAAATTAAAATATGTTTTGTAAAGTATAACTTAGGGATTTGTAAAATATTATTTTTAATTTTGTTAAAAAACTATTTTGTAAACAACTTATTGGTGGATAGAAGATGATGTAAACTTTGGAATTTGGTATCTGGATTTGAGTTGACATGTGGCAACATGACATCATAATAATAAAATTAAAAAAATAAAAATTATATCCCATTACCATCTGTTATAGCAAGTGGTACCATCGGAGCCAATTGTTCTGGTTTTTTTCAGACCTCAGGCCATGAGATGAGGGTGCATTAGCTTGGCAATGTCATCCACAACAACTAAATCGGAGTCGAGGTAAATGATTCTCCTGAGTGAAAGTGATATAATATGAAGCGCAAGTATGGAAAAGTCACCTGAAGCGTATCCTTGAGATCACGTTGGCGCTCGGACACCATGAAATGGAAGACTACATTCTTGGGACAAGCAGCATGTTGGAGAATCGATAGAACTCCGGCGACCAATCCTCTCAGATAAGCAGCATCCAGCGTCATGGCTATATGCACGGCCGTGCTATCACATAGCTCTGTATCATCATCTTATTCTTCTTGAAGTTGAGAAGAAGAGTGTTATCTGGTACACTCTCATGCTTTTCATGTTTGAGTACAGAGGTGCCAAAATGCTTATCATGGAGCAGTTTCCAGACACTGCTGCTTCCATTGTTTCTTTCAGGGTTGATTCAAATGTCATGTCTTTAGACGGAAGAGAGCCATTACAGGCTGATGCAGAGGTTGGAGACGATGGAAAGCTTCATGTGATCGTGTGGAGATCGACTTCGTCTAGGTCTATTTTGTCTTCGCACAGATCATAGGGCTTAGGTTCTCTTCCTTCTTTGACACCTAGGCCTTCGAATCTCACGGGCCCTGAGATCTATTCACTCCATTCTTCTCTGAATCCGACTCCAAGAGGCTCCAGCTTCAACCATATTGATTTTTACTCCATGCTGTTAAGGAATCCGCCACGAGCTAACTCTAATCTCAGTCCCCGCCACTCAAATTTCCAGTCCACCGATGTTTATTCTATGAATTCGTCAAGAGGGCCAACACCAAGAACTTCAAACTTCGACGAGGAAGTCTCCAAGGACGTCAAGGGATCGAACCACACTCGCTTTGGGTACTCTGGTGGAATGGCTCCTTATGGTCACAGATCACAAGGAAGCCTAGGCAGAAGCATAAGCGGTGGATTAATGGAGCCCATGAACTCTTCTGGAAATGGGGTGCCACCACCATAACCATCTCCAAATCCTAGAATGGTATCGCCAAATGCCAAGAAAAATACTCCTCAAGGCGATGCAGCTATTAGTCGATCATCACCACAGCAACAATAGAAGCTCAATGATGCTGCTAAGGAGCTTCATATGTTTGTTTGGAGCTCTAGCGCCTCACCTGTATCAAAACTAAATCAGCTTCATGTTTTCGGTGGAACCCACGAGCTTGGAGGAGTAGTCCCACCTGATAGCAATGCTAAAAGTGACCCCTACAATGGGAAGGAAGTACTCACGGATGATCAGCATCCTGTCAATGGAGGCAAAGGTATATTTGTTTTTCATATCAAATTTGATATTGAAAAAAAGTTAGTTACTGCAACAAATTTTTTTCACAGATTGTTATATATAATGTTCCAACATTATACTATTTCACAAGTACTGGTTGGAATATTAGCACTGGTACTACTTGGAATATTAGCAGAAACACCATATTTTGACAGTCCCTAAATTTGTTTTTTCCAGGTCAAGGAAGTGTTGTTAATCCCTCTGCACCAAAAATGGAAGAATATGCTCCATTTGAATGGGTTCCTACAAATTTCGGAATCCCAGAATTTGGGAAACTATGGCCAATGCAACATCCACAATTGAATTTCCCATTAATGATACTCATGGGGCTGCATCTATGAATCCCATCTCACTAACAACCCTTCCTCATTTTAATGGACTCAGTACCAAAGATTAAATCGCCTTCTTAATCAAATTTAACATGTTATGTCGAAGTTACAACTACACTACAGACTTGCATAAATGTAAGTTTTTTCCTACTACTCTAAATTATGAAGCCTTAAGAGGTTCATGGGCCTTGGAGGTAATACCATTGATTCATGGGATGCAATGAAACAAGCCTTCCTTGGGAAATATCAAGAGTACTACAAATCTCTAGAAATCGGGGAATACATTTTTAGAATCATATAGAGGGAAGATTAAAACCTTGAATATTATGTATAGCGCTTCCAATATAATCTCCGAATACCCCCCCACACTGCCTTATATGGTGGAATAAGGGGGGATTCCAACTACAATGGTTCATGGTAGCATCCTCATTAAGTTTGAACTTGGAAAAACTTTGAACATAAATCCAAATCTAACCCAATTGTAAAAGGACCAATTGTTACAAGTCTTAAAATATAAACAAAAAGGATTTTTCATGGGATTATAGGAATATTAAGGGCGCACACCCCGATCTATGTTCACACCATATCTATATCAATAAATACTGCATTCCAACTAGACAACCATGGAGGAGGATGAATCTGGCATTACGATACATTATCAAACATGAGTTTCAAAATTTGTTGAACGTTAATTTCATCTATCTGATATCCAACAATGAATGGTGTCTCCTCTTGTTATAGGGTGATTCCATGAAGATGGGTAACACTTTTTGGCCAAATTTGGCGATGAAAACCTGATTTTTTACTCATGTGCTAGATAGAAGCCCTCAAAATGCATATATGCCATGTGAATTTTGACTTGCAGTAAGAAAACAAATTGTAGAATATTATGTTGGCTTCATAGTGATATTTTTTTTAATATTCCGATGTCATTTAATGTGTGAATTTTTTCATTTAATGAACTGTGTGACCTTAAAATTTTGAAGAAGCTAATAAGTGGATCGTTTCCACGTAGAGTAATTCAATCTTGCATTAATAATTTTAAAAAAATAAATATATGAGCATGATCTACATAAAATGCAGTGTGATGTGCATATTTTTTTGTTAATTTTTTTTTGCATTATACAATTATTTATTATTTTTCGAAAGTGACCACATTCGATTTCAGCATCGTTTTAAACACATATTTGTCCACGTAAAGGAATTTTTTATATTTTTTCAAAAATTGAAAAACCAAAGATACCCTTTTGAAGAGGACACGTCGATATGTGATGTGTGCATTTTTAAGAATTTTTTGGCTGTGTATTTTTAACTCTGCGGATTTTTCTTTGAGCTACTTCGAAGTTGCAGTGTGGTTTTCTAAGTATAAGTTTTAGAAGTAATTAAAAAATAAATATCATATGAATGCCAAAATGCGTGTATGATACGTCAATGGATATAAAATTCGTTGGTGAATCTATCGGTATCAACTCCGCTCAGTTATGTGCTAGGAATGGCAGGGTTTACACCTCTGCGAGGCACAGTAAATTTTCCATTTGTTTGAATGAGGGCTAAGTCTGTTTTTTTAAGCCCTCGACCGAGGTATGAACCTCGACCGAGGGTTTGTAAAGCCCGCAATACCTCGGTCAAGGGCTTGATAAAACCTCGGTCGAGATATTAAGACCTCGGTCGAGGGCTTAACAAGCCCTCGACCGAGGTGCGTTTTTCTGTTTTTGCCGAAATGCGCTTGCCAAAAAGTGTTACCCAGGTCCGTGGATTCACCCTATAGTTACAAAGAAAAATGGTAAGTGGAGTGTTTGTGTGGATTACATCGAGTTGAATAAGGCCTTGTAAAAAGATCATTTTCCATTGCCATTTTTTGACCAAGTACTCGACACACTCTAAGGAAATAAATTATTTTCTTTTCTCGATGGTTTTAGCAAGTATAACTAGATTCATATAGCCCCCAAATACCAACATAAGACTACTTTCACATAGGAAGAAATTGTGTAATACTGGTTATTATCATCGTTTCATGGAAAATTATTAAAAAATTGTGTCTCTTATGTTTTATTTTTTGATAAAAGATGCATATTTTTCTTGGTCTAACAAGTGTGAATCAACTTTTGGAAAATTGAAGGAACTGCCCTATTTTATGAGGACTGAACTAGATCTTTCCATTCCACATTCCCTCAGAAGCATCTAATACTGCTATTAGGGCGGTACTGGGCCAAGAAGAAGACAATAATCCATATGTTATTTATTACTCTAGCAAAAACTTGACCCCTACATAATTGAACTACATAGTTACATAGAAGGAGTTTCTTGCAATTGTATTCTCAGTCAACAAATTTCAGCACTATATAACAAGTTACCCTGCCTTTATTCACATAGATCATTCAAAAATAAAGTATCTTTCTAATAAACCCATCACAAATGCACGAGTCACTATATGGTTGTTACTTTTACAGGAATTTCATATTACTATTCCTGATAAACCTAGAAAAGACAATGTAGAAGCAATATTTTTATCTAGATTTGTCACCAATAGGGATGATTCTCCTATAGAAGACGACTTTCTAGATGGGCATCTATTTTCATTATATGCTTACACATTGTGGTATGTAGATGTTTCTAACTATTTTGTTGCAAGGAAGTTGCCTCACCATCTCTTTCCTAGAGCAAAGGAACATCTAGCAGAGTGAAAGGTATTCATGGGTTGGGGTATATCATTTTTATACAAGACCTAATCAGATCATCCAAAGATGTATTAGAGAAAATGAGATCCTTGGTGTCCTGGAGTATTTTCACGATGATTCATGTGGTGGACATTTCAATGATAGGAGGAAATATCATAAGGCATTGTGCATGGGCTATTATTGGCCTGTTGTTTTTTGAGATGTAAAATAATATGTGTAAAAGTGTGACAATTTCCAATCAATAGGCCAACATGTTTAATCAAATGAGATGTCGTTACAAGTTCAAGTAGTTATAGAACCTTTTGAAAATCCGGATATTGATTTTGTGAGCCCAATCAATCCCCCATCCCGATAGAAATCATACATTCTTGTGTGTTGCAGTAAACATATTTGGTTATTACTATTATTAATTATTAACCTATTAATTATTACTAGTATTAGGTGAAGGTTTAATGGTCATCTCAAAGAGATGCCAACCTTTCACATCCATTCATTTATATTTAATGTAATTATCCATTGTAAAGTTTCCCACTAGAAAAGTTTGAGAGAGTCCATGCAGCTGTTCTGATCATTGAAATTGTTACATTCTTCTGAAACTGGGAAAGCACATGCCATAATTCTCCATGAGCAAGTACCATATCCCTATATTCTGCAGAGTCTCCAACAATATTTCCCAAAGCCCAAACAGCCTTATAGCAATAGCAGTTGAACTCAAAGTGAGAAGTAGTTTTATTGTTGAATTTCAAATGCATAGAAGATAGTAAGATAATTGACAAAATTATGTACATGTTCTCGAAGATCATCATCCACAGACGTAAGAATCTCCACAAATAATGGCAGTGCTCCGCAGTAAATTACAAGCTTTGTATGTTTAGTGTTTCCCGATACTATAATTGTCAAATCCCAAGCTGCCTCGAACTGTATTATCATTTATGATAACAAGCTATCAACTATCACAACAATAATTCTAAAATAACTAGCTATAATCAACTCTCTGGACCCAAACGAGATCGAACCTCTCCATTGAATTATTTATTTTATCATATTTATAAATCAATATAGCAATTGCATTTTCCCTGAAGCTGAGGCATATCCGCCCTCCTGAGAATATCGACAAGAAGGGGAACTACACCGGATTCGACGACAGCATCGATTGAAGGATTACTTTCTGCATAAAGAAGACATTAGTAAGGATTGACATAAAATTATGATCTTTTTTCCATTTCTGATACACAACATTATCATAGGTGAATAGTAGCACGAAAAAGAATCTGACCAATGCTTAACAATTCTCGTAGATGAATAAAAGCGGCCTCCTTTGCTCGAATTTCATTAGAAGCAAGCGTGACAACAACTGCTGGCAAAGACTACAACTGCACCGAAAATAACAGATGGGAATTATATTCATACAAATTATTGTTAATTATTTGCGTATGCAGTAACTTAGTAAGGATGATAGTGGTGGTAAACTCCTAGTAAACATATATTGCTAATCAAAGAAAATTTCCCTTTTCATCAAGGGAAATCCTTTGATCATATCCACTCGAGGGCTGAGAATTTAGGGCTTCTCTACGTTTTTCGAGCAGAGTTTCCTCCCTTTTATACTTTTGAATCTCCACCATGTTTTCCTCTCGCTTGCTACAGGCCTCTACTGAATCGACTGCCACCTTGTAACGTTGCTTCCGAGCATCGACTCTATAAGTACTCGCTCATAAGAGAGGAAAGGATTGACATTCACAACAACCACATAAGTCTTAGCATCGGTTCTATAAGTACTGGCTCATAAAGAGGAAAGGATTGACATTCACAACAACCGCACAAGTCTTCACTTCATTCAAACTGCTCCAACTCTGTTTGCTTTCAGCGAATATCACAAGCCTTCCGAGATGTCATGTGACTATGCACACCAATACAAAGAAAGAGTTCACAAGTAAAGAGTGCCAATTTCTCCTACAATGTAATTAAAACATTCCAATGCATTCACATTCCACATTCCTTACTGACATGAAATTTGGATTTATATAATTAAGGCGCATCCTTTCAATCTCTCAATATCAATTAAATTTTAGTCGACTTCGTAAAATATTATTAAAAAAAACTTAATTTCAATTTTTTAAGGATTTGAATTTATTTTGGCAGTGGCTAGTAGCTTCTTCCATATGAGAAGAGAATTAAAAAGCTTTTACACTTGTTTTTAGGGGGACAATTGCCTTATAAAAATTAGTAGCTTCTTTCATATGAGAAGAGAATTAAAAAGCTTTTACACTTGTTTTTAGGGGGACAATTGCCTTATAAAAATTAGTAGCTTCTTCCATATGAGAAGAGAATTAATAAACTTTTACACTTGTTTCTAGGGGGACAATTGCCTTATAAAAATTAGTAGCTTCTTTCATATGAGAAGAGAATTAATAAGCTTTTACACTTGTTTTTAGGGGGACAATAGCCTTATAAAAATGAAAGAGATTTTAAAGTAAAGTGTGGAGTGTTCTCAATCATGCTTTTTAACAGTTAAAACTTACACTATTTGCAATTAAGGCCTTTATTTGCAATTAAGGCGTTTTAAATAGGAAAAGGTAAGTAAGACGATGGAAAGATTCAAGCCTAAGGGTAAAGGAGAAGGGATTTTGGACAATAGAAAGAATCAAGGGTAAGGGACAATGGTAAAGGAGAAAATGGGAGATGTGGCTATTGGTAACAAAACTAATCTTGAAATTATTCTTCTTGTAATTAAGGAGATCAAGAGGATGGACTTACATGGGTTAACATATGATGACTCAAAGCATATTGAGAGAGCTAATAAAATTAATACTGAAAATATCATCGAATTCCCGAACAATTTCTCCAATTACTTGGAGAAAAGTATTGAATTCCATGTCCAAAGGTATTGAAGGAACCACCATAGAAGACTCTTAATATTCATTCTTCATGTTAATCTATAAAGAAGAATAAATCTTGCACCCTCAGAAAGGATGAACATCTTGCACATAAGTGTCATTTCCTTCATCTACTTTAGTTTTACATTCCATAGAGGAGGAAAAGTTTGATGCAAGGATGCTTTTTAAATTTGGGTTTGAAATGAGTGACTTCGATTGAATTTGGGTAGCTCCATAGCTGATGTTAGCATGGAAATCATTAAACTTAAAAATTATAAAATGTGAGCCCCAACTAACCTAAAATTTTGTCATCCCTCAAAATTTTGCAAAAATAAAAATATAAGGGGGAATTTGCAATAGATTCCAACCCTTGATTGTTCTCCTTTTTAATCCATTGGATCTTATTGAGTTTGGGTTCATGAGTCCCAGTTGAAATTCAAAATGTGTTGGAAAGGTCACTCCTAAGGCTAAGTCATTTATAAAAATTTATTATTTTAAGTTTTAAAAAAGGGCATTCTTATTTTAGAATTTTTTTTAAATATACCACAAGCTCAAAAAGAAAGTCCCTTATGGACTTTATTTATATATATATATAAGATTTTTAAATTCTTTAATAAACGAAAAGTACTCTTCCTAGCCAAAAATTTGCATGGATCGCTTGTCCTAGTGTGGGGCCGCAGGAGACTTTGTCAATCATAATTCATAATTCCTATTCCGATCTTTACTCTGCACCAAATCATCTTCAGTCCCAACTCCGTGAAACATTTGATTACACAAATTTCGCTAAATTTGCAAGAGGCGTGTAGAAGCGAAACTGCTGGCCGGAACGCCACGACGGATCATTTTATCTCAATTCTCCATTCTTACACGTCGCTGACCACCAGCACAAACCCTAAAGAAAACACAATTGCTTGCTTGGCACGGCTGCATTCTATTTTTGTTACAAACCCTAAGGGTTATAATTTGACTCGTTAGGTACTCGATTAAACCCCATGTGTCCTAATTTGGTCGGTTGCGTCCTTGTTTCTTTTCTTCTTGAACCCTAGCAGGCCAGGCTCTTTCTTTAGAGCATTCTCTGGCTGGCTAGTTAACCCTAAAATGTGCACAAAAGCGAAATACCGTGTCATGAAAGTTCCAGAGAAGTAGGTCAACAGAACAATTTCTTGCATTCCACGCACACGTGTCATATTCGTATTCAAATCCAATTAATTAAAGAGTCTTAGCTTTTACATTCTTGTCTGTCAATTTATTCGGTAGCTGTTTCCTTAGCCAATAATTAACATTTTCCCCGATGTTACATGGCAACTTACATATTCGGTTGTGCCAAACCATGGCCCTTCGACAATTTGTTTTTTCGACATCCAAACAAATTCAGGTAACGGAATCTACTGGTATGTGCCATGCGCTTCCCGTGTTTGCTTGATGATGAGGAACTAACAATTCCATAAAGTTGTCGCTGTTTCAATATCTCTGGGAGAACCATATCAACGTCTGCTAATTCCATCAGTTACGATTCACAGCCATGCCATCCTTGGAAGAGCTCATTCCCTCAAAAGAAGACAGAGATTTTCAACCTTGTAAGTTTTGTGTAGAATTTGGGTGGAAAAATATGAACTAGAATCACAGAAAAATGTTGAAAGGTCAAATCGTAAAATGGCGACTGTGTTCAAGAAGCCTTGAATTCTGTTGATTTCCTATTTATGCTAGTCTATAAAAAAAACTTGCATATTTGTATAACATTATAAATTTATAATAAAATATAAATAAACTATTCTCACAACAATGATATTAATTTATAATCTTATAAGCTATTATTTCTCATTTCCTATTTATGCTACTCTATAAAGAAACTTGCATATTTTTATAACATAAGTCAAGAATATTACAAGAAGTATGTAAGGAAGCTTGAATATGCTCGTTTTATGCTACATTGCAATAACCTATATA
This sequence comes from Pseudotsuga menziesii, assembly GCA_001517045.1. Lineage (NCBI taxonomy): Eukaryota > Viridiplantae > Streptophyta > Pinopsida > Pinales > Pinaceae > Pseudotsuga > Pseudotsuga menziesii. Next base: position 717,623 of record LPNX010723671.1, read on the forward strand.
GTATTTAAATGGACATTTTTTAATTCATTTTTGTTTTAATTTCTTTCAAATTGTAATTATATTTGTTTTATCATATATTTTTATAGCAAAATTATCCTATTGCTATATATTTTCAATCTCTTCTTAGGAGGCAAGTACTAAGCAACTTTGTTGCTTATTCCACTTGTTTTAATTTTTTTTTTTCATTTTTACTTCAATTAATTTTTTTATTTGATTTATTATTGTTAAATGTTATATATAATTATAGATTCATAATTGTTTTCTTCCTTATTATTATTATTATCTTATTTTTAAAGATTATTTTATTATTATTATTTTATTTTTAAATATTATTTTAAATGTATATATATAATTTTAATTCTAAAATTATAATAAGTATACTTTTAATTAAAATATATTATATAAGTAACACATTTCATTTATTTATAAAAAATAATTAAAATTATATTTAGTTTTTTAATAAATAATAATAAAAAATAAGGTATAAACATAAAAGAATAAATTACAATAAATCTAATACATAATAATTAGGTAAAATTATTTTGCACTGTCTTAGACCAAGACGAATTATAAGCACTAAAAATTAGTTATATTAAAATCATCACACCATTTTTTAATGAACGATCATGCATGCAATTCATGCCATTTGACTCTTTCCGAACTTTGTGTTTCAGATTGTTCAAATTCATTGTGTTGCTTTGCAGGTAAGATACAAACTCCAAACCTTATATATATATATATATATATATATATATATATTATGTTTTTATAAATTTAAATAAAAATTTCATAGATCTCCCATCAAACCTAATTATCCATTATTAATTCAGTTCAATTATATTGAAATGATAAAGAGAAGCATCGTTCAGAAGAAATGTTATGTTATGTTGTGGAGTGCCTTTGATCACATTTTTATTGATTTTATAAAACGTGGAAACGGGATGGTAACTGGTGCCAAATAACTGTAACAACTTCTATTCACGATGGTAACATCTTCAACAAATAATTAACAACATGATGAAAATGGTACGATCTTCAACAAATAAAGATCTAAATCCTAGGCTCTATCAAGCGCCGAGAGGGATCAAATCTCTTCGTAGGTATCCATTGATTTGATTCAAACCAAAAGACACATCTTTTTATTTAAGGTC